>WEDG01011100.1:0-75790 GCA_017591395.1 Schistocephalus solidus
CCACGGTTGAAACTCCCGACACGACAGTTCGACCGTCGTAGTCCGACGATGTCCACCGTATGCTCCATTGAAGTGTGGAGAAGGGACGGTGACTTGCGCGTGATTAAGTTTAAAGTGATAGTAGACTTGCGTTGCATCTACCGCACTCTCTGTACCTCCCCCACCTGAGCCCGGTGTCAAGACAGAGTCAAGAAGACCGAAGGCGGGAGCGGACGCAGGTGACTGGCGCGGCTGGGTCCCCTTAGCCCTAGCCGCCCCTAGGCATGCCACCACACCACCATGTTCGGTATTTGTTATGGGAGCGCAACCCGAATAACGCCTGTCGTGTCTTAATGTGGCCCCCGTGTTGGTCCAACGCATCTACCACGTGGCCCGTTTAGGGGGCACCGTCTGCAGTTGCATTTAATCTCCATCCCCTTTCCCCTCCGACACAGGGAGCCCTAACAGACCCCCCTAACCGGCCCCCATCCTACCGTAATTATGTGCCCATCCATCTCACCCCAGCTGGTGGCCTGTCCTGTAGCACAAACTGGTGATCTGACCATTTCATTTATTCCTCTGTTCATTTCGTCTGACGACGGCTTGGTGTAACCAACTTGAAAATTCACGAGTACAACTATTGTTTCCGACTAGCCTTTCTTTTTCAATATGTATATATATGAAATTTCAACCATCGAGCTCGATCAGGTCCCCATGTTCAGCACTGAAAATTGGAGCAGGCGTGGTGACTTGCGCTTTAATTCGATTACAGCCAGAATAGACTTTCGCTGCATTTTCTGCACTCCCTCCCTCTAACCCACCTGAGGAAGTATTATGTCCAAGTTAAGAAGACTAGAGCACCGATAGCTGGAATGGGGGGGACGAGGAGCGGAACCGTCTCCAGGTGCGCCGCAACATCTGCCTCGGATCCTACGGAATTGGCGTATCGTACAGGCCACATTAAGCAGGAGCCATCGCAGCCTGATTCTCCGTCCGCCAATCAACCAATCCACATTTACATTCACTGGGCTGACCACGCAGTCAGAAAAATTTCTTCAGTTGAAAAACCCCCAAGTCGCGACTGACCACACGGCCCGAGTTATTCCGTCAGTTGGCAACATTTCAAGCCATTGCTTTTAGCGCACCATGACAGTTTCAAACGCGTAAAATTGTCTACAGTGAAGAAAATCCACTGAGCTGTCGACCTCACTCTCTCCTCATCCCCACAATCAGACCACCATCCGAGCCGGTCAGTTGTCTGATGCGGAAGCGGGCGCAGCTGCTGGTGACCTCGTTTACGTGTACTACGTAGATGGCCTGGCCCACCAAACACAGCACAAGAAGTTCACACAACAGGGGGTTAAACGGCTCACATCTCACATGTGTGAGCTAGCCAGAGGTCACATTTAAAAGGAAACATCGCAACCTGACTCTCAGACCACCAGTCAGCAACTCCAAACCACACGCATTAGACTGACTGCGAGGTCTGAGTGCAATTGTCAGTTGGCCTTGTGATTTTCTGAAGCTGAGATCACACATGCAGCGGAGGAGCTACTTAGAGACTGAGAGCATGTTTTTTGTGGTGTCGCGTGTGATCATGTGAGGTGCAGAGGCTGATGAGGAGAGATGTAGTGTTTGGTATAGCCGGCGGTGTTATACCGCAGGTTTTCATTGAGACACATGTGGCCTAATAGGTCAGTGCGGTGTGTGAATGTGCGTGGGCAGTGCGGACATTTACGTCAGATGCGGTGGGTGTATGTTGGTGCTCCTGACACTGATTCGCCTGTCACTGTGCGATGGATTTGCAAGTGGCCGACCAGGCTGATGCGTGATGTGCTTCAATTATAATATTCTTCTGCCCTTAAGAACCTGCATATGGCGCCACTTGATCCTTTCCAACCCTATATTCTGCCTTCCGATGCGAAAAAAGGCAATCTAGATGCACCTCAGTCGAGACACTGGCATCTGCAGGATTATGTCCTCGTCCGGAGGCGAAACCTGCAGAACGTACTGGTAAGAAAGGTGATCCCCGGTGCTAACGGATGACGGATCATCGCCTTGTGATCTCCAAGACGTAGCTTCATCTGCAGCAATGCAGAATACCCCAAGATAATCGACCATCAGGTAATTTGAATACTGTTTTGTCGAATGAACCTACTACCCATCTCTATTTCAACAACGAGCTTGTCAACTGTCTAGCCAACCTTCCAGTCGGCGACGAGGACGCCTCCGTGGAGAACCAATGGCACCAACTGAAAGACACGGTCTTTTCCACTGCTCCGGATCTCCTCGGCCACTTACGTTAACTCCAGGACTGTTTTGATGACGAGGCAGCCATCCATACTCTGCTCGCCCAGAAGAACTCGTTGCACAAAGCCTACGTTGACCACCCTAACGATGCTCACCCTCCGCTTCTTACCATTCCTACCACCACTGCCAAGAACGATAACCCCTCAGCCCAGCTCATTTTTACACCCTGCCCCCACTGCGCCCGCAACTCAACCTCACGCATCGGCCTGGTCGGTCACCTGCGAATCCATCGCATGAAGACTAGTGAATCAGTACCTAGGGCTGTGACATACAGTAGCCGCGCCCGCCTCCACTGCTGCCACACATTCACACACCACATGGGCCTATTAGATCACATACGTCTTCATGATAACCTGCAATAAACCACTGCAGGTTAAACCACATAAACGCACAATACCTCCACCAATACATACAGAACAGCCTCACCATCATAACGTACCTGAAATCTTTCACGGTTTCCTATAAACCAAGGCTAAGAAGGCTGCCAAACTGACGATCTGCCTTCAGTGACTGACCGATTAACTTGGAATCAGAAGTCGATGGCTTCTTCTTGCCTCCTAGTTTGGGAAATCTTGATGTGTGCGTTACGCGGGCTAGGTCATGCTGTGGAGTGCAAAGACAGGTACGCAGACAAATGGCCAGCTCGGAAGGTTGTCCGATTGTGAGAGGTGGGGGATAGAGTAAGGTCGACGGCTCAGCGCATTTTACCCACTATAAGCAATCTGACGCGCTTGAAATTATTACGTTGCATTTAAAGCCGCGGCTTCGAAGGTAGCCAATTGACGAGATAACTGTGACTGCGCGTGGTCAGCCCTACGTGTGTGGGTTGTGCGGAGTGGCTGACGGATTGAGAGCCAGGCTGCAATGGCTTCTGCTTACTGTGACCTTTATGGCACTTACACTCAGCTGTAATCCGAGCGTCACCTCCATTTTGTTAAAACGTTCTTGCTTATTTTGGGGCACAGTGCGTGGGCCTGTGTCCTCTACCATCTCCGGTCTTCCTGACTCTGTCTTGGCACCAGGTCCAGGCGTGGGGGTGGAACAGAGACTGAGGTAGATGCAGTGTAAGTCAAATCTCAATAAAAATCCAGCGCATGTCACCGTCGGTTGAAATGGTGACTCACCAGTCTCCATGCGATGGATTCGCAAGTGACCGACCAAGCTGACGCGTGACGTGCACGTGGGGTGGCAGTGCGAGCAGGATATGTTAAGCGCTGTAGAACCGGTTGTGGTAGTAAGGGCACTATTAGTGGTCGCACTGGAGGATAGGAAACTTTGAGTACTGGTTATATGATACGCAGGTTGTGTTTGGATTGAGTTCCACTTACGTTTGCGACCGAAATGTCCGTGCGCCGATTGAAGGTGCGGAAGTAGTGCGAGCAGTGGAGGCGTGTAAGGTGGGTGTATATCGGGGCTCCCAGTTGAGCACTAGAACAATTCCTTTATAAAGCTGAACTTTCGAACTCATGCAGGAATCCATCTTCAGACATATAGCAGCAGCAACTGGAATAGGCTTAACGTTTTTTAGAGGTGACTGCGCAGGGTTCCATATGCCAGATTAATACCTCGATTAACTGAGTTCCTTATCCAAGTGCTTTATCAATAAATTTTGACATGTTTTTCCTCCGGCATGGGCAATTACCTTGACGGCTCCCAAGCTTAACTCGCGGCCTGTTTCGCAGGTGCGGGCAGCTACTTTCGATAATTCGTCACCTTGTTGCACAGCCAACTTATGTTCACATGTGCGTGATTCGAGCATGCGTTCAGTCTAACCTGTGTAGATAAAAGGACAGTTTAGCGTCGGATACGAGGCATAAATCCAGCTTGCTCCTGAGATTTAGTCAGTCTTTGGCTTTCATGACCCTGCTGAACCTGTTTGCTTTGGGTCGGTGTTCAATTTCAACATCTAGTCCGACAACCATGCGCTCAGTCGCTTCAGAGGCGGCATTATTAGAAGGCTGAGCGTGCCAAATCATTGGTGGTGTTCCTCTTGAATTCTCGTCAATTCGACAGTCCCCGCTTATTTGTAACTATCATGACAAGTCCAAGGTACTAGCTTATTAACAACTCCGACAAAGACAAAGGAGACTTGAATGACCATTTCTGTCTCATTAGTCATCATCAGCTAGCCATACCTGACTCCAGGTGATGCACCACCCAAGGCTTGAACCCACGACTTTTTGATCAAAAGTCCAACGCTTTAACCATTGAACCACGAACGCGTTTTCTTGCATGTTCATCTCGGAAATATTGACTGCATTCATTAACAAACGTTCACCGATCGTTGACGGAACTCACTTGTCCCGCTCTGCCTTGGGGCTCATTCTCGAGCAGCACTAGCAGCCGCATAGCAAATTTTTAGTAGTAGTAGTAGTAGTAGTAGAGGCATATCAACAATTCCCACAAAGCCCAGGGAGATGAGAATGGTCATTTTCGGCTCATTAGCTGTCATCAACCAGTCATACCCAACTCCAGGGTGTGCCCTTTCTGAGGCTGGAGGTAGTGGCTTAAACATTTCCGGCTTTGACTCCTTTTCACGCCACTGAGATCCAAGGTTTCTTTAAATCAATTCGGGTATTTGCGAAGTAATGAGCCGGGTGAGTTATGACACCTACGGGCAGACAGGTTCGTTCTGACAGTAGCTGTACCGAAGCTATGCTTCGATCGTTTCTGTCTGCCCAGCGGAAATAATCTATTGAAAACCTGCCTCACTCTGAACGGCTTCACGTGGGCTGCAGGATTTTGCCCACATCCTCGGACAGTGATAAACCTCGTCGATTGCGGCAGTCGGACTAACAATGAGGAGTTGCCAGCAGATGGATCGACGATAATTTAGACTTTTACACGAAAAAAATTAAATAGTCGCTACTGCACCACACGGCACTTCCTAAGCACAGTCAGTGCAGAGCACTTGAGCTTTAAACCCATAATACTTGACTGGCATGCGTTTTGCACACAGAAAACATCATAGGTAATCAATAGGTATCTATTCATCCCAAAATTTGTGCACAGTAAAAGCACCGGATTGACCCGTTTTTGTGTGACTGATCTGAGCGTAGGGCATTACGAGTAACAGTTAGGACCAACATGTGAACACGTAAACCTGAAGACACACGAGAAAACTCCAAAGCAAGCTTAACCAAATAAAAGGAACTCTGCTATAAGTAAAAGGCGCGCTAGAGTGTGATTCCACGAGAGTACAACACCTGAAAAGAGGAAGGAGTTTAAAAAAGCGTCTACGATGAGGAGGTAGTCATCAACACTGTGGATGTCTTCATTTTTGATATTCTCCGCTCTGACAGTTCGACCGTCGTAGTCCGACGATGTCAACCATATGCTCCACAGAAGGGTGGTGCTGGGACGGTGACTTGCGCGTGGATTACTCTTAAGTGAGAGTAGCCTTTTTGCTGCAGCTACCACACTCTCTCCTCCTTCCCCACCTGAGCCCGGTATAAAGACAGAGTCAAGAAGACCGGAGATGGGAGAGGGCGCAGGTGGCTGGCACGGCCGGGGTCCCTAGGTCCTAGCTGCCCCTAGGCGGGTCACCACACCCACCTTGTTCGGCATTTGTTATGGGAGCGCAACAAGACTAACGCCTTTCCGTGCCCTAATGTGGCCCCTGTGTTGGTCCAACGCATCTACCACATGACCCGTTTATGGCGCACAAGACGAGGACAAGAGATGAAGGTGGAGATCCATCGAACTTCTTGTTTACATTACTGCCCGTAGAAACAAAGCGGGAATGGATGAGCATGCTCACTTGGCGGAAAAATGACAAAAGCGGCGACTGTAGTAAGTGGGTGAAAAGGCTTTGGGTGAGAAATTAGGTAAAACAAATAGACAGAGTCGAAAAAAGCGCAAGAAAATAAGGCATCACGTCCGCAAAAAACGGAGAGCTCAAGAAGTCTCACATCCGATGAAAGCGTCCCACGGTGCGGTGGCAGTTGGGGCATTCGTGACGCACATCCTGGCAGGAATCAACGCAGAACGGTATGAGGAAGCAGAAGCAGACTCCCCTGATAATGGGAGAAAATTGAACAGGCGGTAAGTAATGTGTAAAAAAGCATGCCAAGTCTGAATAATTTTTGATCAGTTTCCTTCTTGTAGGTATGCTAGACATAGAGCATGAAAGAATAATGACCTAATCCGACGCAATAGATTAAGTGCTGCGAGCTTGATAACAGTAATTCTTTACGGCTAACCAATTATTAGTAGTTGGAACATAATCCTCATCTGAGCAAAGGAGATGTCTGTTCGAGCCGCGGAAACATTTATACTGAGCTTTTAAACTCCTGCAGGAGTCCATCGTCAGAGCAAGCGCAGCAGCAATAAAAATGCGACACTTCTAGGAGTATAAACTATTCAATGATCACTGACGTAATTCTGGAGATGACTGCGCAGGGCTCTGTACACCAGCTCCAAATCGATTGATTCAGTTTCCATATGTGCACCAAAGCTTCAAATAATCCTCAGCGCCTCTTGGTTCCAGCCTCGTGTAGAGGATTTTGGCAGCTTTGCATGCTTTGTTCGACCCACTTGTGAAAAACTCAGCGGCCTCGGTGGGATTCAAACCCTCGCCAGCAAGGGGAAAATGTTTTAGTACAGCCAACGCTCTAGCCAACTGAGCTACGAGGCCCCACCGGACGCCATGAGTTTAATCATACTTGGGTCAAGTTACCCGCCCAGCCTACTACAACTTATGGAATCTACCAATTCTGATAGCACCGAGTTTTTCACAAGTGGGTTAAAGAAATTATTCAAAATGCCAAAATCCTCTACTAATTAATTGTGCCTGGTAGTCATCTGGTTGATTCTAGATCGGTTGCTTAGGGAATCCTGCTTGGACAGTCAGCTAACTGTTTCAGAATTAGTGGATTCCATACGTTGCAGTACGCTGGACGGGTAACTTGACCCAAGTGTGATTAAACTCAAGGCTCCCGGTGGGGCCTCGTAGCTCAGTTGGTTAGAGCGTTTGCCGTACTAAAGCCTTCCCCTTGCTGGCGTGGGTTTGAATCCCACCGAAGTCACCGGGTTTTTCAAGTGGGTCAAACAAATTGTCTTTAAGGCTGCAAAGTTAAACTCATGGTCCGTTTTGATTCGCCGCACCACCACGAGGGCAGTTTGTTTTATTATTCTGAGCGGTGCGACGGGGCGATGAATTATCGCAAGTTGCTGCCCACACCTACGAAAGGGACCTACGAGTTCAACTTCGAAGCCGTTAAGATAATCGCCCACGCCGGAAACAAGACGAGCCGAGAAGTGATTGAAGGTTAGTTTACAAATGTGAACTGAAGCAATCGATGCATCGATTTGGTGCCTGCGTACAGAGCCCTGTACAGTCAAGTTCAGACTTCCATCAGTGAGCATCAATTGTTTGTACCCCCTACAATTTTTGCCTATTTTTGTTGCTGCTTTCTCTGACGATGGACTCCGGTGTGAGTATAAAGGCTCCGAATAATAAACAAATGTTTCGGTACTCAAACAGACTTCTCCTTTGCGCATGCAATCACCTGAGAATCGAAACTTCGCATCCATTCATAATTGTCCCCTCCATAGAACACGGTGAAAGTGGGAATACAGGTTATGGGATAAGGGCAGACTTCTGGAAGACCTTTTCACTTTTAGCGTGCATGGCATCGCTAATCTGAAGAACCCCTCATCTTCTTGGTCACAGGTTCATGTTAAGGGCAAGGTTTAGGTTAGCGTTAGGACACGGTAGTATGAAACCTTCCTGACATTTAGCATAATATTACCTTTTATACGTCGAGGGGGCATTCATATTACTTGCAATTCGGTGAGAGAGAGAGAGATAACCGATTCCCGACGAGAAAAAGCTCTCTCCTTTGTAAAAATCACGAATAGATCGCCCACATAGCCTCTAAGCATTCATGATGTTTCTACAGATGGGTGAAGTACATATTCTTCATGGTAGTTCAAGCTTTACAAGCCTAGACGTCAATCGTTTCCTCAAGAAGTTGTTAGTTCAGTTCAGTTTAGTGTATTTGAAGGAAATAGGCTTATGTCTTTGAAATCCCTGTCACAGTAGTGACTTGTATGCTAATTAATTTATGGTGAGGCAGACTTGCGTAGCGTCTACCACACTGTTTCCTCCCTCAGACACTGGTTTCAGCAGAAAGATGAGTGAACCGTGACTGGAGGTGGGTGTCAGCACAGTGACTAGCGGAGTTGAATGGCCTGTATACACGTGCCACACACCACGCTAAAGTTAGCGGGTGGTCTGGGATCGCACACATTTGAGAATGCATAAAGGCCAAATTAAGAATGATCCTGAAACGCAGTCCTTAGAGCAGCAAAGTACTCCCACCAGTCGGTAACCCTTGAAACTACGAAATCTAAGACTTCGTGATAGTCTCAAAGGTGTCAGCTTTATTATAGTGAGGAATGCGTTCATGCGGTAGGACGGATCCCCCAGCCTCGACCTCAATCCTCCACACATATCCTAAATAAGTCACCTGTACGAATCACGTAGACCTAGAAGACGTGGGGGAAGCACAAACTACATAAAATGCCTTACAAGCCTGCAGCTGATTCAACAAAGAAGTCGAGGATTCACAGGCAGTTAAAATTGACAGTTGATTTGACAAGCATAATCACCCATCGAGGTGATAAAACTTTACTTGTGAGCTTGGGTCTACTAGGCAAGACAGCGTCCACTAAGAGGTCGTAAGCCTCAGCAATTAATCTTCAACCAGCAAGCTAAAATTTGGTTCTAATCAGGGGAATTCTCATTGGTGGAGGAGGTCCCCGACTAGGGTAATATGCGTGAATTCACTTTGTACCTGTCATGATGGTTCTAGCAAGGCATCAGCTTGACCTGTGTCCCTGTTATTGCCCACATCTCCCTGGAGAAAACCGAATCTTCTCGAAACTGATACACGTCTGCAATGAGGTTAGCTAGTAAGGCTGATCGTGGCAGCTGGGTCCAGTCTGTACCACAGCTCGTGCAACACGACGCACGGAAACAAATTTGGGTACATCGTCAATCATAAGTAAGGTGAATACCAAATGCCGTTAGACAGCTCGCACAAACACCAATCGCAGTTGCAGCTGGCACTAAACTGGAGCGCGCGGGTGTAGGGCGTAGGAGATGTGCTTTCTTACCTACAAGCGGATGACTGATTCCGCCTAGGCGGAAATATTTAAAATGTCTCGGATACGAAACGACCCAAAAGTGCCTGCTAAAACGTTGCGCCCAGTGTTTGGAATAGCAGGGCGTAGGGGGGAAATCGTGACAGTGAGCTCGTTACTTGGTGAAATCAACTCCCGAACATATAACTGGCCCCGATTAAATAAAACCCGAGGGCATCGAGGTTTAGAAAGTCACAATTAAATAATGCACACCCGGATCATGTGCCACAATTCACATACAAATAATTATTGCCATAGGTGTTCATTTAAAATATTTGTGTGCTTATACTGCTCCAATTTCTAAATTATGTCAGTGGATATGCTTTGCGTAATTCGAAAAATTAAGTTCACTGATTTGATACTAATTTTTATAACCTTTCGGCATTTCTGCTTTTCGTCCGATGAAGTTTCCTTTATCATTCGGGTTGTTATCTTCGAGTGTTTCTTATTTGTTTTCTTTTGTTACTTAACTTTGCGTTTTGCTCGGCACATTTGTGCGGCCTCCGGAGTGATAAGAGATAATTAATTAAGTTAAGCATACTTTAAATTATGTGAAGTGCTCTAGTTTACTTGCCAAGAGCAAATTACAAAATAAGTGCTATTTTTCAAGGAATAACTAGTTTCGTCCATGGCATCAAGGTCGTTTATTACACATTACAGCCTTTACCGCCCAGCGATCAATCTGAAAAAAAAACCAGTCAGGTTTTTGGTGCAAGTAAAGGTCTCACTTGGCCGTTTGTCTCAACAACACGATCCACTTCCTCCAGTTTAGTCACGCCATAAAATTCACGACAAAATTAGTCTGAAATTAGGGCATTAATTTAATTAAGTGACAATTCAGGCCTGAAAATTCAATGCAAACTACTGAGTCTCGAAACGTGCTACTCATGAAACGCAGCGTATGCTAGAATTTCAGTTGTCAGTAAACTGGAAGCATCAGCCCAGGATCATTGATGCACTGAGTTTAGGATTAAAAGTGGAGTCTTCACAGACTGAAATTTGGGTATATGGCTACCCAATGGCCGGCCAAAAAGGCAGAAATGGCCATGTTAGTTCGCCCTAACGTTGTCGGAAACATCATAGATAAGGGATTGGTCGTCATCATGGCACCCAACTACAGCAACAAGGGACTGCAATGTGTTTGTATTGTTACTTTCAGCCCGAAAGGTCAACACATACCAATGGCAGGCCTATGATCAGAAACATTTGTTCAACTTCCGAAAGCATGACAACAAGTCAGGTTTTTTAATTCCCAGGACACACATATAAGCTGGAACGTAGGCACATGCCAGAAAGGAACAGCAGGGAAGTCGAAATAAGGGGAAAGAGAAGACCGGAAGGATTGTGAGTAGAAACCCCACGACGTTTTGTAAAACAGGGAGTGGATAAGAAGGATCTTCCAGACAAAAATATACACAGGAAAGGCCTCCCTTGACGTCAATACATCTCTAGAAGGAAGGACCCAGGTCGGCATATTCATCTGCCCTCCAAATGACACCCCCGCCCAAAGGTTTCTCAATCTTATGCTGGCATCTTAAACGGCTCTAGAGGCCCAGACAGAAACAAAGACAATTCTCCTGAAAAGACAACTGTTCGCAGTATTAAAAGCGATCTAGGTCTTGTTTGGTCGTCTCTATTTGCCTCCCGTTCCTTGGACTCAAAGGCGTGGGTTCACTGTCTGTTAGCATAGGCCTACCACTGTTCCGGAGCGTTTGAATCCATTACAAATTGACGTCCGATTCGAACCTTGTGGGCAGTCTATTTGGAGTTGCAGGATGACTGCTTGCCAACAGCAAAGAATCCAAAACTGGCAATTGTTCCTTCTTATTGTCGATAATAGGCCCTTACAGTACTGGTTGATTGCACACGATGTTTGCTTTCCAGTGAGTTCATGATGAGGACGAACATATTGCTTAAGGCGTTTCCGTTTGCTTCATGAGAGGAGTGCAGAACGGTCCCGCATCTTCAGGCAGAAGGCCTACATTTCACCGCTTGAAAGTCAGTATAAAGCTGCCGGAGATTAGCAGTGACGAGCACTCGATGTATGCAACAGCCAGACATTTACCGCTCACAGGAGATCATGCAGGCTAGGAGAAGTGGGTGAAACAATTGCGGAGGCAGTTGGTAAGAGAACAGGATAAAGGTCACGAGATCAGAAGAAGTCTACGTGCGCACCTAATAAGCCGGAATGTACCATTAACACAACCACCACCTCCACCACATGACTACCCTGAGATATGAAAGGATACAAGGAACTACATTCCCGCCACCAAGCGAAAAAATAACAATGATTGCTTGTGTGCGTCAAGGTAAAAGATGCAAAGTTATTTTTCTTTACAAAAAGGAAGCAGTCAGCTGAAAGATGATACGAAATCACTTAAATCTCATAGACGTTTCCTATATGTTGCACTCTGATCCAACTGAGTGACAAAGAGGATATTTTGATGGTGTAATCACTGGCAGATTAAAAGTAACAATATGGGTGACGTCTGTATTAATGCAGACTTTGTTTTTGATGGTGTACAATCACGACAACGTTTCTCGCACGCCACACGGTTTGAGAAAAAACGACCATAATGACAGTTTTGTAGAAGGTCGATGGGGAAAGGAGACCACCAACCAAACTGGAACAATGCATCATAATAGTAATTAATCAATTATTAAATTAACGACTGACCAAGTTATTTATCTTCACAAAAGTAGGCCATCCTGTCAAACTCAACTTAGTATGTTCAAATAAAACATAGTACTTGAATTTCGGGAGGACTATCACTAACTGAGCTTTGTAAAATTTGGTGAACTTCTCTACAAAGCTTTATTGTTGTGTCTCTTCTATTCCTAAAGCCATGCTCCACTAACACAATGTTGCTGAAGTAATAGACAGCCAGCCGCATTTGTCAATTTCAGCACACAAAAATTAAACAATGCTTTCTGTGCTCAAGACTCTCTCTCTCTCTCTCTTCTCTCGAAAAGACTTTGATCGTGCGTCGGCTGCCGGCTCTGTGCGACTTTTATCGCCTCGTCCTTTTCGTCTCTCTGAACTGGCTGGAGCCTTTTTACGGAGCGCCTGGTAGGTGGGGTGTTACTCTATGGCTTGGTTAAGTGTGACAGTTGAGGACCAATTTTCCGGCATCAGTGTGGTCATTTTGTCGTTTGCTCGGCCGATCACCCTTGCTTTCTCAAAGGAGAAGTTGTGATTTTTCTGTTGTACGTGGTCATAGACCAGTGGTTGATTGCGAGCTCGAAAAGATTGATCGAAAGATTGATCGTCAAATCCAATTAGGTCAACGATGTGCCCCACAGTAGGGTAGGCGTAGGAACGGTGACTTGCAAACACATTAGTTTACGAAGATGGTGAACTTGCACGGCATCTATCGCACTATCTACTCACTCAAACACACACATCAGCCTGGCATTAAGACTGAGTCAAGAGAAGGCTTGCGCCTATATGCGGCAATACAGCCCCACCACCCGCCCGGTGTGTGGTATTTATTATAGGTGCGCATCTCTACTAACCCCTGCCGTGTCCTTCGTGTTGGTCCACCGCATCTAACGCGTGGTTTGTTGTAAGTATACTATCTGACGCACAGAGCGATCTTCTGAACTTTCGATGGTTACTACAAGTACTTAAGCTGGTAAGAATCATAAGCGGGCATTTCACATGTGGCGCTAATGTTTTAAGAGCAAATCTCGGAGCATGGAGTAAATTGAAAATCAACAAACCGGCATACCCCAGAATGCAGATCAAAGCTGCAGCCAGCCACGTTAGGGTACCGCTTTCATAAGCGAGGCCGGTGCGCACGTGTGCTTGACAGTAGGGACACTGGATGTCCATTGGCGCTGGACCGAAGGCGACTGGTTGTTGCACAATAACGGTTGTCGGAGCACCTAGAATGTAGAATAGACTGGGGAAATTGGCGAAGGTTTCAAGCATAACAAGAAAGAGAGACGTCACTTTAAACGACCGCTGAAAGGACTTAAAAAATATAGGTGCATGAGAGAATCCACATTCCTCTTATAAGCTAGTGCCAAACCATCCCAATTTGTGGAAGACCTCTGTAAAAGCTGGTTGGATATGCACTGCAATCGTGGTGATCGATCGATTTTGGTCTTATTCACTGATGCGTGCACTAAATTGGGCATTATGTACATAAATGATTAAGGAAACAGGCATTCCAAGAAAGCTGGTTGAAATGCACTGTGATGCAGTCTTTTGTGGCCAAACCGGGAAATCCCTATACACCTGTTTACATGAATATCAGTTAGCGGTGAGGACACGAGACCCCTTATCTCAGAAAGCCATGCGCACACTCGACACAGGACACCTATTTGCATGGGAGAATTCCCACATCGTTAACGCCTGCCAAACAAGGAATGTCAGCGAATTCCTGGAGCTCCAGGAATTCGCGAATTGCCTAGACAATGCACTCAGGCGAGGCATGCATTAACAGGCATATCGATGTGCATGCCAATTACAAATTTCTCAAGGTCAAGTGGAAGCGAACACAGCCACTATCGACTGGATAAATTAAAACACTGGACACCTATTTGACTGGAAATGTAGCCAAGCATAGAACCTTGTGTTAGGCATTGTTTAAGGTTAATTTTTTGTGTACAACTCCCAATTGTTAGAAGGCGAACTGGGGCACCAGCCTCTAAAAAATTAAAATGCTAAAGTTATTTTGTTCCCAAAGAACTCTAAAATTAATATATATATATATATATATATATATATATATATATATATATATATATATATGTTTATGCCAAGATTGCAATGCATTGTACGTCAGTGAAGTGGACAAATACCTCGGCACATGATTACACGAACACCAGCTCGCAATCAATCACTGGTCTATGACCACGTACAACAGAAAAATCACAACTTCTCCTTTGAGAAAGCAAGGGTGATCGGCCGAGCAAACGACAAAATGGCCACACTGATGCCGGAAATTGGTCCTCAACTGGCACACTTAACCAAGCCATAGAGTAACACCCCACCTACCAGGCGCTCCGTAAAAGGCTCCAACCAGTTCAGAGAGAGTCAAAAGGACAGGCGATAAAAGTCGCACAGAGCCGGCAGCCGACGCCCACGGTGGAAAGATGAGACACCGGTCGACAGTCACATGACCAGCGCCGCATCCCATCACCGTCAGGCAGAAAGCCCCAAGCCGGAGTAGCGACGGCAGACCAGCCCATCGTTTCACGAGGGGAAGACCAACACACGCGCTGAGGTAGCGGCACTCACGACAGCCGCAAAGGGGACACGTCATTCGAGCCCGCAATTGGTCATGAACAGTGGGGCCAGAACAAACCAACGCACATGCGTTGAGCACGAAGATAAAACGAGGCAGGCAGCGAGGCAGATCACGTCAACGGCCACGGGTAGTGTAAGCCCGATACTCTGATGATGGAAACGCGAGAGTTTCCCATAAGTCAGTCTTCATATATCATGGTCTATGAACGCGAGTCCTATTCTTCGGTGGATTTCCGCTTGGTCAGACATGCATAAGCTATTTTTTGTTTAAGGTCGACGCGAGTCAGTGAGACGTGCATGTAGACCTTCGTAATGTGCATCCAGATCGACATGACGGTTGATGCTGTTTGTGTTGGAGTGTCAAGCTTCGAGGAATTCTCGTGCTGCTTGGTGTTAGCCATGGCGACCACTTCTGTTGCGTCCCAATTGAAGCGGTGGTTACAGTCCACGGCGTGCGCAAACACGACGGACAAGGTATCGCGTCGGCGGATGGCCAGTTTATGTTCGTTTATGCGGGTCCCAAGTTGTCAACCCGTGTGACCTACGTAAGCGCTTGGCCGTAGCTTGGCACTCCAACACAAACAGCATCAACCACCATATCGATCTGGATGCACATTACGAAGGTCTACGTGCACGTCTCCCTGACTCGCGTTGACCATTTAACCAACAATAGCTTATCCATGTCTGACTAAGTAGAAATCCACGGACGCGGTATCCTCCCCCTACGGACGCGTGAACCATAATCGGGACTTTAAAACCTTCCCTCAATCCCAACATTTATCGTAACACGTTAGTCGACTCCCCTAAAACGCACGTCTGCCTGTCTGCCCCCTACCAAGGTCTCTAGGGTAATAATCCTAATTCCCACTTTTTATTTCATCTGACGACGAGCCGGTGTAACATGCTTAAAAATTCACGATTAAAACTCGATTTTCTCAGACGAACCTTCTTTTCATATATATATATATATATATATATATATATATATATATATCATATATATATATATATATATATATATATATATATATATATATATATATATATATATATATATATATATATATATAGCATAAACGTGAGGTTAGAAGATTTTATTATGCATGACAAATAACCGACCTAAGGATGCAAAAGTTTTATAGAGCGAAAGAGAATTTAAATACATATGAGCTCGCTTAGCACTAGGAAGTTCGACTTTATCTAACGCTATTAATAGAAAGCAAATGCTGTGATAAAATAGAAACCATGTACAGGTACCTGCTGTGTAGGGAGGCAAGGCAGCGGGGAACGGCGGTTGTGGAGGATATCCTGTTTGAGGATATGCTCCTGGGAGAGGCGGTTGTGGAGGATATCCTGTTTGGGGATATGCTCCTGGGACAGGCGGTTGTTGCAGGTGAGAAGGTGCGTTCTCGGCCATTTTCTCATCATACGCCGGAGGGGCTGGGGGGTCTTAAATCATAAACAAATTATCAGTAAAGGATCCCTGGGTATCCCTAACAACATATGGCCCTTTCAATCGAGAAGGCTCAGAGGGGGCCAGAAGGGGCCTGGCCCCATCAGGCTTGTTGCAAGGACTTGAGAATGGGTCATTGTTTCAATTTAAACTCAAGTGTTTAAGTGTAGTTAGTGGGGACTGTGATGAACTGATTATGGATGCTTTGTTTAGGTCAGTCATTTGGACGCCATCGGTCTACCAAGTGTGTGCCAACCTCTTCGTGTGACTTGTAAGACTGACTTCTTGCTCTCAAAGCTGCTGATACTGAGGTAGGTAATTCAGTGGCCTGGAAATGCTTTATAAGATAATTTAATAAGTTGTGCCTTCAAATTTCATGTAAATTTACTTTTGCTCGAGGTAAATGTAAACCATTAACGTAAATTTTGGTACCTCACTGAATGTTAAATAAGCCCTTATATAATTTAGCTATCGTGTTCTGTTGTACATGCAGAGCATCCAGGAAACGAAAATATTTTGTAATAAAGCGGAGCATTGTGTTTAAGCGGATATTGCGTGCAAATCCGGCGTATTATGCCGTGACCGATGTAACAGATGGCCCTTCGCCATCTTCGTCGTCGACGTTATACCCCACACCAGAGCCTTAAATAACTGAAATGTTTCCCAAAGTTTCAAATAGTAGGTTTTTAGGCACTGTTATTTTGAGTTGGAATGCAGAAACAATAGGGTTCACGGAATCAACGAGTGAATAACAAGGCAGATGTTTGCTCGCGGATTTGCAGGGCGTCAGCCTGAAGACAAACATGTAATAAGCAACTAATAAAGCTTTGTTGGATATGCTCCGACCTAACCATCTAGGAATGTCTAAGGACCCAAGAACGCTATTGCGTACTCCACGTTCTTGTATTAACAGGGTCTGAAGAACGGGAGCTATTTCCACCTGGGCCTTGGAGGTGCTTTGCTGGATAAGCTGAACCGCCGGCTAGCAACTAAAATTTTTGAAATGGGCATCCAGTTGCACATCGATGGGATGAAGTTGTTCAAAGGATCAGGACAATGCCTCTTGCCAATTCTTGCTCGGTTAAACTACCCGATAATTAGACTTTTTTTCTGGTAGGTGTGCTCTCTGGGTTCTGCAAGCCGGAGCCGCTGGATGATTTTCTGAGAGATTGCATTGACGAATTGAAGGAAATTTTGGAAGTCGGCTTGCGAGTCCCACAAACGGAAGAATTTATGAAAGTTCAATTATCCAATGTCATATGCGACTTACTAGCTCGCACATATGTCCGACAGGTAAAAGCCCACGATGGGCACTATGGATGCGACAGGTACGTCGTTTGGTGAAGGTAACGGAAAACACTTTAGGTGCTGTTATCTTGGAATTTCAATTGCGAGCACATAAGTCATCGGTGGACGACACTAAATACTAAAATATGCGGAATGATAGTGAGCGAGGATGCCGTGTATTGTTCCGTAGAAACTTGATAGACACGAAATCCTCGAACGTTAAACGTGGGAGACGGATACGATAAAAGTCGAAATCCAAATAAGTTCGCGAACAGGACAGGTACTCATTGTGTATTTTTAAGTCAAAGTGGTAAATTCAACAATTAAAAAGCCTCCAAAAAACTTCTTAGAAGTTTGCATGTCCTTGACCGCCTCTGGCCTTGCCTGACGACCCCCCTAATTTGCTGCCACGTGTTGGCAGGGGTTTTCAAAGCAACCTTCGAAAACACTTGTAAACGGGTGAGGTTATTAAAAAAATAGCGTCCAGTTTAAGACAATTAAAATTGGGGATTGAAGAATTTGCGGATAAAAAATGGCTTAAGGAAAACTTCTGAGACTAGTTATAATTGAAACATGAAAATCGGTTAATAAATGTGCCTTGTAGAGGGATTTCAGCAGACATTGCAATACTATATTGCTACCTCCTATTGAATCACATTAAAATTAATTTAAATTCAATAGTGAACAACTGCCCAGGCGTTGACAGCTACTGAAAGGAGAAAGCTGGCTAACTGTCGCACGAATGTGAAAACATATTCTTGCAGCCCTACGCAGTTATGGACAACGGCCTTATTTTTGTATTATATTTGAAAATATATGTTCAAAGCCTATATTTAATTGAATTGAATAAATCTCGTTTAAACGACCACTAAGGACTAAAAATATCATTATTACCCGTATCTTATGCTGTTCGAACTCAGTTTAACATCGAATTATAAAATAACTAAATGCAAATTACGAAATAAACTACATCCATTAGGTGTGTTTGTATACTGTTCAGTTCTGAAGTAAGCGGTTTTACGTGAAAAATGCCGCGAATGAAAAGATTAAGAAATTAACCTAAAAATGAGATTCAAACACTTGCTCGAATGGCTGTGACGGAGACCAGAATAGGCAATTCTGGCTTAGTTGCATCTACGAGCAAGACATCCCATCCCTGATCAGCTGATGTCATGTAACCACCGATCTAGGACCTAAACATCCGGCTTTTCGGGAAGATGCTATTTCCAACGGTTTTGCTGGCAATCCGCATGGATATATAAATAGTTCAAAAGATAAGCGAGGTCATGGATTCCGATATTATTCATAGTCTTATGCAGGATATGAAATTAAAATGTATGCGAGAAAACAACTTGTTTACTGATACCTGCGTCTGTTATGTGTTAGGCAGCTACAACAAGGCGTTATACAGCGAGTTTTATATTTATAAAAACAAAGTTGAACCTGGCTACGTTTGTTCTAATAATACAACGATTATTGAGATAAAATCAGGATGAATAAGAAATCAAAATTCTGAACAGATGTCTTATTTAAAATACTGAAAAATCAACCAACGCACATGATAGAGACATCCTTGTTCCGGAATTTTGAAAGGTATGGACGCCCTAATTGAATGAAATGGCGTTTTTAAACAAAATGAGGAGAAAAGTTTTCGTGCATCCCCAGGCCAACTCCACAAGCTACAAAAGCGAGAAATTATGTATCAGCGCTCACATTTTAATAATTAATCTCCATCTTTTGATCAAATAATCATAATAAAAATTTCCTGTTAAAGAGAAAAATTGAAACGAGACCTAGACACCGTTTTAGATTACATTTCCGTAAGGTCTTTTCTTTAATCATTCACTCTGCATTATTGATAATTGATATGCGCATTGATGCATAATAGTCTGAGGAAGTCATATAATCGATCATTTGTTCAAATAATGTACTATGTAACGAATTTCAGGGTTAAATCGAACATGTGCGTATTTATTTTTACATAGCAATGTTAAATTTACTGGCGGTCAAGACACACTCAAAGTTTTTCTTGAAAATTGATATTTTTGGAAGCCATATCTGCTGATGTGGCAGCAAAAAAATCAACCAAAGTATACCTCGAGGTTTTCCCCAAGTTTTGTTATTTTAAAGCTGTAAATTATTAACTCTTTTTTAAATTTTTTCAGAGTTTGCTTACCACCTTCGAGTCAATTGGTCTATGTTTACCTATTTAATGCGCCGACGGGAAAAAAATATGAATATTTTGGCCAAGTTTTAACTGTTACAGCGGGACAACCACGTAATATTTGTTAAATTGTGAACAGGCTCTACTTAGGATATGATGCTGTCACATAGTTTACTTCAAAAGTTAATTTATTGGGTACTTTACACTTAAATTTTATTTTCATGTAAGAAACGTCAAGGGCCAGTGGAATTTGGTCCTGTTAATGGATAAGGAAAGTCAATAAATTCCAATGACTGATGGCTGCTGTTTTAACCCACTTCTTCCGCTATTGCACATACCCAGTAAACGGTCTTATGTTGCATTATACAGTATGAGCCACGTCAGGATAGCCTACAGTCGGAAGGTTCGCTCACGGCTTGCAGACTATGGTCATGGTAGATGGGAAAGAATAAAGGACAGGAGGCATCCTCTCAAAATATTTTGAATTTTAATGTCAGCTGTGGCTGTCGTGTTGAATGCGACGCCGTGGGGAGGGCATATAGCCATTTTTAGCCATATTGATAAGTTGTAGATAAATAAGAATAATGCTGATGGAGTTTTCTTGCTGGCAGTGCAATATTTCGTCGTCTCTCAGAACTTGACTTACGTCATACATTTGTAACAAAAATGCAGACAACTAAACGTCTTGGCTTTCAAAAAAGTTGTTGTGTTATTTTGACACTCAAAACAGAGACATCAGCGACAGATCAACCCATCACTGTTAATGCTATGAGTTCCAAAATCTGCACCTAATATTAATACTGGCATGCGATGGACGCGGAAGGGGCAGGGCTTCTAATTTTGCCATCAAAACTACTGGTTACTATTCAGAGAATTCTGTGCCCAAAGCTCCTTCAAAATTTTACAAAACAGGGTATCAAACAGAAAATCGCAAAGGTTTTTCTGATCCGCCGCCGCAAGGGACTGACACTGAAGCAGAAAATAAAATGCGGTTTGCAGAGAGCAATACTTTAGCATCCAGGGGCTCCCTGAATTAAGTGCAAGCATTCCCGCGAAGCGAGTTTCCTAAGTCCAAATGCGGCTACGGTCTAATTCATAATACCTTAAAACCTGCCAAAGCCTGCCACCTTCGAACACTGGAAGAGAATCCAGTAGATTCGACATGCTCCCATCCCCTTAGAGCTTAGTCACGAACAATCCATGCTCATTCACTTCAGAATGTTTAGGATAAATGGACTTACGCGTTTCCAATCACATTTCCAATCGGACTTCTCACAACCGAACTGTCTGAAACATCTTCTACTGATTCAAGAACTGAGGTAGAGGTTCAGCCAAGCGCAACGCAATTAAGATATAGAAAGTTACCAAATAAGGCAGCACTGAATGTGCTCTGACTGGACGCGTCTGATCTAGATAACTCAATATCCGACACATTAAACGAAAGCTTGAGTGACATGGCGAACGGGTACCTAAACACAAATGCACAGAGTATGTTTTTAAATCTTGACGAGCTGAAGATGGGCCTTTGTGGTTTATCCCCAAAGCGTATGTTGATAGTAAAAACCTGCGTATACCAACAAGTTGAGGACCCTTGGGTAACCATGCCTGTCGGCCAGTCGTATAGAAGAAACAGGAAAGGGCGTCAGGAAGGAGGCAATCTTAAGCACGTAAAATATAAACGAAGGGTGTCAGACCAAACAGAGCAAATTGCATGCAATGTCGGGGGAAAATGGCTGACTAAGAAATTGCTTGATTCTAAAAGACTCCATTATCTGAGAGTCCATCGCCTGTTTAATAGAGAAGCTGGAAATGCTTGACACACAATTAAATAGCTCGCTCCTGGATGAAATCGATGCACTACATATTGATTTAAATCGTCCTTAGCATATAGCATACAAACATCTTTCGATAGTAGCTTCTTATGCATAACTCTCGACTTATTTCTCATCCAAAACGACAGATATCAAATTGGAGCGTGCGAAGGTAAAACAGTAAAACTAAACTGAACTTTGAAATTGCAGGAGAATATTGATTAATTGACATGTGTACTTCCCTCGTCAACCTATTCTAGGAGTATTTTTAGCAAATTATAAGGATAATTTAGCCGATCTCATACCATGGGTATCAGGATAACACAGAGTTTGTGTTAGAAATAGTACTTGAATATTAAACGACCAGTGAGTCTATCACAGCCTTCGTGTTATAGTTCTTGCGGAGTGGTTGCCATTCTGTAAAAAAGGGTGATATGTTAGTTAAAGGCTAAATAGTCGGCAGTTCGACAAAGAACCCCGCTCCGAGACCGAAGGGCAACGTTAAAAAGGTGCCGAAGGAGTCAAAAATTGTGAACGAGACGATCACGAAAATGAACGTGATGACCACTGTGAGTTACATATACAGGGCGTTTAGCAGGATATTGGATAGGCATTGTGGCTGAAGGGTTGGGGTGGAAGAGGGGGTATGTGGGACGGAGGGATAGAGGGTTTGGGAGGTGAAGGTTCAGGGCTAGGTAACCGCAGGGCTCGGGGACAGCAGCTTTGAGGTGGTCCACACCAATGACATCCTCATGAGTACTGCGTTGGATGCGGAAGGTCTTCCTCCCTCAAGAGACAGCTTGGAATTGGTCGTAGTATGTGGTTTCTATGACCGGCATACTCAGTCACATCTTAGATAGACGTGAGAGCATATATCCAGGTTGATCTAGATATAAGACTCGGCGACTGGTGGCCTGGGCAGAACTGGGAGAGTCCGCATTTATTGCCTTAGGTGGTGCAGGAGGTTGACAGGATCCTCAACCACACCACGAGGACTTGAAAAGATAAGATCAACAGGAAGTAAGACCGTGGCACCGAAACACGAGCTCAGTTGAGGAACAATCAAGATCCAGCTTAAGAGCGGTGCAGATGCCCAAACGTACCAAAGGAGATGGTCCGTCCCGTTCTCTGGATCATCCACCTTGCTTATGGAGGACTTCTTCTTGCGGTTTAACCACTGGACCATCTCATTAGCAGACGGGTGATAGCCTGTCGTGTGGATGCAGGAAGAGTCTTAAAAGAGAGGAGGGACTGGAAAATATTAGAATAAAATTGGGCATTATGATCATTCGTTATAGTGGAGGGGGCACCAAAATGGCATACCATCGTTTGTGAAACGCTTTAACCACCGTTGAAGCAGCGAACTTAGGTAGAAGAATAGCTTTCTGCTACGGAGTGAATCGATTCACACAAGTAAGGATGTAGGAACTACCATAAGACAGAGGCAGGGGGTCTCAAATGTCCAGGTAAACGTGGCTGAATCATGCATCAGCGCCCGGGACGATGCCGATGGTGGCCTTTTTGTGCCACACAAGTTTGTTCAGCTGACAGCCAAGAAAAGCCCCTGTCCAAGCTCTCAAGTCCTTGTGCATCCCAAGCCAGACGAAGCGATCAGAAACCAGCTTGTTGGTAGCTCGAAGCCCAGAGTGATAGAGGTTTTCAGGGATGGTGGCAGAAATGGGCGATGAGATAGAGAGGAGACATCGTCTTTAATGGTGTCATTGCCAGAAGTCACTGGTAGATCCTTGAGTTGGAGACCAGAAACATCCTTGTAACAGGGCGAAGCTACACGGGGTTGTACAGCGGCCATCTCAACGAGTTTAATTACAGAAGAAAGCTGTATGTGAGCGATGTAGGGTATTGCAAGCGCTTAAACCACCCATTCAGTGTCCCATTGACATGGCGAACGTCTGAGATCAACTGCGAGATGTAGTGCAGTTGGCCGAATTCCCGGGTTTGCGTTTATCAGAATCGGAGCTGAGTGCAAAGGTAAGGGGCTTATGATCCTTTTAAACTGTGAAATCTCTGTCGATAAAGAAGTGTGGAAGTTTTTTCACAGCACCGAATATATCAATCAGCTCCCATTCAAACGTGGTGTAGCGTTTTAAGGCAGGTCATAACGTTCGGGAGAAGAAAGTTAAGGGTCGGCTTTTGACCTGCAAGGTTCTGCTGAAGAACCCTAACCTACTGCAATGTTGGAGGCATCACCCCTGTGAGAGGTAGGAGCATTGGGAGCAGAATGCATCAGGAGACTGGCATCGGCCAGGGCATCTTTTACCTTCTCAATAGCAATGAGAGCGTGTGCAGCAGGCTTAAACGAACGTTTGGGACCATGGAGGAGATTCGTGAGCGACAGAACAGTTTCGTCGCTGTAAGGTAGGAGCTGGTGAAGAAATTCACCATGGCAAGAAATCGCTTCAGCTAACGCTTTGAAGGGGGAATTTGGGAATTCATGTATGACTGCAACCTTTGAAGGGAGAGGATGCATACCGTTGCTGTCGACAAGGTTTCCAAATAAATCTATAGAAGATACACTGATGGCACATTTGGAAGGGTTTAGGACAGCTGAAGGCGGTCAAGCACAGTTATGAGATGTTTAATATGTTCCTCGGTGGTGTAGCTGTTTACTAATAGGTCGTCAATATAGGTCCCGACAAAGGGTAGGCCAGGAAGCACTCTTTTCAACGAATAAGTGGAAAGTTTAAGAGGCATTATAGAGTCCGGAAAGGCATATGCAGGAACTCAAGGAGGCCAAATAAGTGTGAGAACGGTTGTCTGCGAAACTTCCTCTGGGGCACAAGGGATCTTGTTTAACGCACAGACAATTTCAATCTTTGAAAACACGGACTTGACGTATAGAGCACCTGCAAAATCCTGAACATGCAGAAAAGGGTAGCAGTCCGGGTTTGTGATATTGTTTAAGGCTCTGTAATCGCTCAAGGCAACCAATCATCAGTCAGTGGTTTAGGTACCATGTGCAATAAAAATGCCGAGAGGCTGGCAGACTGCTTAATAGTGCTTAGTTGCCACATGTGGTCAACTTCGGTTTTGGCAGCCCGTAGGCGGTTGGGAATCAAACGGCAGGGCGAGAGAAAACAGGAGGACCAGTCGTCTACATAGGCTGAAATATATAATAGGGCACTGAAGAGTCACAAATTGAGGCAAATTGGACAGTCAGGTTTTGGGTCAAGGACACATAAACGGTTGGAAACGGGGGATGGGTGAATGCCATGGGCAGTAAAGTAAGTGTCGTGATCATGAATGCGACGTTACCGGCAGTCAACTAGAAGGTTTAAAACCGCTAGAAAGTCGGCTCCAAGAATGGTGGTAAGAACGTCAGCCACGACAAAGATCCAAGGGAAGAGTCACCTTAGACATATGGCAAGAGAGAGACATTGTGATCCCAAAATTGCTGGGAAGATTTTATGGCCTGAAGGAATGAGCGTGGTTTTGGCAACGTCAATCGGCCGGGGTAGGAGGAATGAAACTGCTTTGAGAACCAGTGTTGACTGAGAAATGTGTGTCACACTTGCTGTCACAAACTGGTAGGGTTGCCAGAGAGCTCGATGCAATGTTCATACGAGAAGGCATTGACTTCATTCCGGATGGGCCTTCGCCAAATAGGAACTCGTCTTGCGAAAAAATTTGTTGTAAACTGCAAGTCCCAAACCAACCAGACCTCCATATTGCCGTTGTATATCGACCCCCAGGACAGCGAACGGACACGGACGAGGCACTCATCACAGAGGTAAAGCAAATCTGCCGTAGCAAATACTTATAAATACTTAGAGATTTCAACGCTCCCGATATCGATTGGCTGTCAAGGTACTGGTCGTGATCGGATAATTCGATCGAACAGAAATTACTTCAGTTGGTAAATGACGAGTTTCTTACCAAACACGTCACAATAGGCAGCAGTCAAGCTGTTTGGATCTAATCATAAGTAGAGACGACAATTGCATCCTTGCATTAAGTTCTTACGTGCCGCTTGGACGAAGTGATCATTGTGTTCTTGCTTGGGAATACAGTCATTTTTCTGTACCCAAACGTCGTTCAGTTGGGAAGAGAAATGTATGGAAGGGGGATTATCCCAAAATGAGAGAATTACTGAATGGGATAGACTGGAGACCTGCACATGTACCTGACCCAAACTCTGCCTGATTTTTCATTAGTTTCTCAATTTAGCAGTTGGTAGAGAAATTCTGCCTACTTTAAAGGCGATCGTGCGTCTCCCGACCCGAGTGGGTGACATCGGAAATAAAAAGGAATCTCAAGAAGAATAGAAGACTGTGGAGAACATATGCCAGATATCAACAACCCGAACATTTTTCAGATTTTAAAAAACATCGAAATCGGTTTTGGAATCTTCAGAGAAAAGAAAGATTAGCCTTTGAGTCAGAACTAGTCAAAGACATACCAAGAAATTCGAAAAGGTTTTTTTGCTAACGTAAAAAAGGCAAAACGAAATCGGGACTGCATTTCTTGTCTAAAAGACTATCAGGGAAACAGGTTAACTGATAACTCCGATAAGACCAGCCTCTTATCTAATTTATTAATGTCCGTGTTTACAGAGGAACTACCTTTTGACGAGGAAGAATACTACAGTACTGCGACATCTAAAAACAAAATAAGCACGGTGTCGCTCCCAATAGACACAGTAAGAAAACTCTGAAACAGCTACAGCCCACTAAATCACCTGGCCTAGATTTTATATCAGCAAAAATTCTCAATGACCTCAATGACCAGCTGGCCTCTCCGCTCTTAAAGATATTTGAAAGTTCGATGGAGGCGGGGGCTCTGAATACCGAGTGGAAGATAGCCAACATAACCCTCATCGTTAAAGGAGGAGAAAGGACATCACCGAAAAGTTTCCAATTATTCAGCCTCACAGGTATCTGTTGACTTTGAAATCCCTATTTTTTACATAAAAATAGCAAGAATAAGAAGCAAACAAAAGACGTTACAGTCAAGTGAATGCAGGCAGATTTACGTGGTACACTGATATTGTTATGGTTAAGTAGTCACAAAGTCTTCGTGGTGCTGCAAAATATGTAAGTAAAGCCGATGTTTGATATCCTCAGACTGGGCTATTACAATCGCCTCAGGTAGTTAATTCCACGGTTTTTACGACATGGTTGGTGAAAAATACTTCCTCACATCTAATCTTATGAGAAACACACTTAGTTCTAACGGATAACCTCAGAGATTATTCGTAGCTGCAAGGTGGAAAAATTCATCACATAGGAGGGCACAATCCATGCCACGCACGATACGGAAGGTTTGTATCAAGTCTCCGTGCAACTGCCTATAACTCAGAGGATAGAGCTTTAGGTTATTGGGACGAATCTCATATGACAGTTTACCTTGACCTCTTACTAATTTTGTGGCTTGCCGCTGCACCCTTTCGATCAGGTTGAAGTCCTGTTGGGTTCAAAGTCGTCAGGCTTGAATCGCATATTCAAGATGTGGCCTTACAAACGTACCAAAGACGTTAGAAAAACAATCATCAGAGATCGAGAGAACAAAACAAGATGAAAATGATGATCACAAATGTACAGAGTTTATTTAACAAAATTGGTGAAATCAAACTGTTCGTGGACCATTTACAACCTGACTTCATAGCTCTAACTGAAGTGTGTGTGTCAGCAGCTCACCATTATCGCAAACTTGAAATATGTTATAGCCGAATCCATGCCACGAATACCAGACAAAACAGTGTTTCTATGAAAAATAGTACTTGAATATCAAACGAACCACGAGCCCTGCACAGGCGTCGTGCTATACTTCGTGCGGAGTGGTTAACGATCACTCAAAAAAACGGTACAGTTAAAAGGGTAAACAGATAGTTAAAGGCGAGATAGTCTGGCACCTTGACACATACTCACTATTTTCAATTCCGGGAGTCACTCGATGGGCAGAATACATGCTGAAAAATAAAGATAATTGGAAGCTAGTATCAAACAAATTGATTGGCAATCCAAATTTCCTGGAAGCGAAACTGCTCACCGTGAATGATTGCAAGAAAAGCTGCAGAGATAAATCTCAATAGCCAATCTTCTTTGACGAAAGATGACGACGTTAGGACACAAGTTGCTGACGCATGTCTTAAAAATTGAAGCGTAAAAAGCTGAAGCTGTGCAAAAAACGTTTTACTGACAGGAGCTCTGCATTCGTAAGATCATGCTTAATTTCAAAGATGCTTGTAGTCAGAAAAGGCGAGAATTCGAACTGTATCTGTTCAACAGTGCCGCGGAGGACCAGTATTTATATTGTGGTTTCATTAACCAAAGCTGAAGAAAAAAATAGATCTAATAATCTTGCTGATGATCACCGAAGTTTGGAAGATCAATGAAGTTAGAGTGAAAGTTAATCCCTTGTCAGAATTCGTTTGTGTGTGTCTTCACTAGGAAGCTATTTTGAAGGAACGCAGTATCAGAAGAATTTGCGCTGTTTGCAAGACCGAAAATAATGCCTGAAAATCAACCAGCAGGCTCATCAACAAAGACCAATTTGAACGCAGTAATAAAAGCAGTAAAAAAGTGCATGATTCAAACATCCATAAATAAAAGAAAGCAGGAGGCAGAAACCGGTTTTTTCCCTGACAGATAATTTGTCTTGTGGTTCAAAGAGTCACCAAGGCGACTCGTGAATTGAAAGAGTAAAACACGACCTGCTGACATTCCGAAATTTATTGAATGGTACACAAGAACCTAGTGTGATAGTTGAAATCTAAAAAAATCTTTCGATTAGATCGTTCGTTAGAAATAAAACGCAGGAGGTGCGTTGTAGGAAGCAAACAACAGGTATATATTGCTTTCTCAAACGTCCAGGCTATGAAATAATAATCGTCGAGTGTTTTTTATAGACGGATTACACTCCTACCGATCGGATGAAAATGACCACATTGGTAAGAGAATTGAAAAGACGTCAATACGAGGAGGAAGATGAACTTAAAAATTGTAGACAATAAAATCATAAAAACTTTGCGCTCGTTTTTATGGGAACACCTGATGAAATTGACGGCAACCACGCCGGTCAGCAGCGCAACAAAATGCATATAGATTTAAACCCATACAGGGGCCCGGATAGTTATTTTGAGTATCCAGAAATAATCGCCAGGCTAATGAAAAAACAATCATCAGAGATCGAGAGAACAAAACAAGATGAAAATGATGATCACAAATAAACAGAGTTTATTTAACAAAATTGGTGAAATCAAACTTTTCGTGGACAATTTACAACCTGACTTCAGAGCTTTAACTGAAACATGGATAAATGAATAAATTGCAGACGCGGAAGTCAGAATAGACGGATTTCAGCATATCCGCATGGATAGAAACGGACGTAATGGTAGATGGATCGGAATTTTCATACTAGATGGCTTTGACTACATTCCGGATGATCTCTCACCAAATAGGTAAACATTTTGCGAAATACTTAGTTGTAAATTGAATGTCGTAAAACAACCGGACCTCCAAATTGCCATGGTTTATCGACCCCCATGACAGCGAACGGACGCAGACGAAGCAGTCATCATTGAGGTCAAGCAAATGACAAGTAAGGACGGGGCTCTTTGGGCCTTAAATATACAATTTATTAATTTAAACCTACCATAGCAAGCACGCGTTAATACTTGGAGATTTCAACACTCCCGAAATCGATTGGGTATTGATGTACCACTCGTGATCAGATAATTAATTCGAACAGAAATTACTTCAGCTGAAAACTGAAGAATTTTTTACCCAACACGTCACAATGGACTCGTGGTTCCGACAAGGGCAGCAGTCAAGATGTTTGGATCTAATCATTTGTAGAGATGACAATTGCATCTGTGAGGAAAGTTCTTACGTGCTCCTTGGATGAAGTGATAATTGCGTTCTTGCTTGAGAGTAGATTCTTTTTTATGAACATGAACTTCGAGCAGTTAGGGAGAGAAACGTATGCAAAGGGGATTATACCAAAACAAAAATAACTACTGAATGAGACAGACTCCAGCTCGTGCACAACTTATCTCGACCGATTCAGTTTGGTTATTCTTTGCAACTTGATTAAGCATTTTATACAGAGTAACCTTTCCACTTAAAAGGAGATTGGGCGTCTCCCCTGACCCGAGGGTGACATCGAAATTAAAAAATTAATCTCAAGAAAAGAAGACTGTGGAGAACATACGCCAGAAATAAACGACCGAAAACGTTTTTGCTTTTACAAAATAGCGAAATAGGTGCTGAATCTTCTAATAGAAGGAAGACCAGCCTTTGAGTCAGTAGTCAAAGACATACCTTGAAACCAAAAAGATCCCTTTGCTCATGTGAATGAGTCAAAAACGAAATCGGACTCCACTTTCTTGTCTAAAAGACTATCGGTGAAACAGGTCGACCGATGACTCTTGATAATACTAACCTCTTATCCAAGTTCTTTATGTCCAAGTTTACAGATAAATCGCTTTTCAAGTGAGAAAGAACACCACAGCATTGCCACACCTACAGGTGCAAAATAAGCACGAGGACATTCCCAGCAGACCCAGTGAGGAAACTTGAAAAGCAGCAGCTCACTTAATTGCATGTCCCGGATGGCACATCCACAGAATTCGAATGAAATTAGTGACCAGCTAGCCTCTCCGTTCTCCGAGGTCTACGAAAGTTCGACGAAGATTGTGACTCTGCCTACCAAGGAAAAGCTAGCCAATATAACCCACATCTATAAAGAGGAGAGAGAATATCACAAAATAGCTTCAAATCAGTCAACTTCACAAGTATCTCTTGTAAATTAACGGAGAAGATAATTAAAATGGAACTGATGAGGCACAGCAGTTTGTATCGAGGACCGGGCTGCATTATGCGCTTGTCAAATAACTTGACGTAGACATGTGCCGTATTCAGTGGTTAAAATTGGGTCTAAAGTGTGTAGTGGATGAGTTAAATCACTTAAAAGGCGTAAGTCGCGACCTGTGTTCAAGAAATGTGGTGTAAACCCTCGGTGTTAGTAAGCAGAACGGAAGGTTGATATCCAATCGTGTTTCGATAGGGATCTTCTCGATGCTTTAAACCACGCAGATCCCCATCATGCCATTCGGTAGGTGATCTGAGAGATAACACACGGGAAAGCGAAAGTAGATCGATACCTTCAATGGCTGTTCCTTGGCTCTCTAGTTCCATAAGCTTTGAGTGAGAAAAGCAAGATTCCCCATGCAAATACTTCTGCCTCATTATCAAACTGACCACGCCTCAATCTTTTACAATGCAAAATATTTTTGAAAGTTATTATTAAGGCAATTAAGCCTAGTTAATTTTTCATGAAGATGAAAACAAAAGCAAATAAGTTCCAGTGCCAACTTGCAAGCAACACATCAAATCAAACATGATTGTCATCCATCGTAAGCGATGTAGTATGTCTGGTGCGCAACGAGAGCGCTACCATTGAGAATTACTTGACAGGAACAGATCATTGATGTATCAATAAATACCCATTTCTTCGAAATTGTGTCATTTTTGCTGCATTTAAACAATAAGCCGAATGTCCCAGAAATTTACCAAAGGATTTCATTAGTAGATAATCCCGCACCGAGCAAACGTTCCAAGGTCTTGGACAGTTGGTTTGCACGTATAGTTCAAAATCTTATGGATATGTATTTCTGTCCAGACAATTAAGTTGGCTGTAGATCTCGCCGACTTTTATTCACTAATAATTATCATAAAAATTGTATTTACTCGCCAGTTTACAGACAATAACAGAAGAAATATGCAGTGGGATCAGGCAAGCAGTGAAAAATCTCCGGATGAATCAAGGTTTTTGTTTTTCTTAATATTGTGCTGTTGTTTCTTTCACTAAAATTTTGAAGTTGATGAATAGTTTTTCAAAAAATATGGTTTTTGCTTTGATTGCTGATACGCCCTTTCAGAAGAATTATTAAATTCATCTTAATTCACACGACTGGTATGATTTTGTTTTCTATAGTAGAATGTCAATACCTGCACAAGTATGCTGTACGAAGTTTTGGATCCACTTATTTCTCGCTTATTTCCCTGAAGAAAATAATCAATGTCATGGATGAGGTTTATCTCCCTGTATCTATTCGCCGTAAGCTTGTTAATTCTAATCGATTACATCTACAAAATGACATTTCCGTTCTGCCCTTCACTCGATGTATCTTTGACCAGGCTACAAGGCTGTCCGAAGAAAAGCGGCTAGTCAATGTCGTAAACTGTTTTTAAAACCCTTCGTTATATGTCGCAAAGCGTTTTTCCACGCACAGTAAGCACCAATAGAAAAACATGGCAACCTGTCTATCAAAACGCCCTTGGTTATCCTTTAGTGGATAAAATTTTTACAGCTGATAGTTTTAACGCTTGCTTGTCCAGAAAATTTACTGAAAACTCTATCACTCCCCGTTCAACCACCCGAGCTTTGACCGGTGCCGTCCTCGTAACCATGACTTTTACCCTCTGGGACGTAACGGAAGCCATTCGACGTATTCGCCAATCTCATAGTCCTGGACCAGATAGCGTCCCGGGCAGGATTATAAAGGCGGATCCTGATTATATTTTCCCGTCCATTCTGTGTTAGATATTAAATCAAGCGCTGCAAAGTAAAACATTCCGCAGTGTGTGAAGGAATCAAAATTCTGAATTTTTCCCCAAACACGGCCAATCTACGTCATTTGACGATTTTCATCTGATCAAAAGAATTTTCTGCAGCTTCAAAAATCATGGAGACTTTGATCGAAGATAAGGTAATGTATCGCTTAACCGAGAATAACCTACCGAGTGTGCTCCAGCATGGGTTACTCAAAAACAATGTCCTGTAACTTCTGTCAGCTCCCCTTTCTTTGAACATTTTCTTTAATCTAGGGACAATGGTTTTGCACGTTACATAGGTTATTTTTGATTTCACTTAGGCTTTTTATCGTGTTGAGCATACTCTCCATCTCATGAAACATTCTTCTTTCGGTATACCTTGTAAAATTCTGAACGTGATATCTTCTTACCAGGGCTCCCGCATGCAACATGTTAAAGAGAGGAAATATTCAGGGTAGTGTGCTTGGATGGCTCTGATTTGTCTTTATGTCAATGATGTTCCAGGTTTATTTTAGCATAATAGGCCCTTTTGTATGCTGAAGATTTAAAAATTTCCTATCAATAAAGCCAGCAGATCGCAACATACTGCTTGATCTGCTAAAAAAGATATGGGTGCCTTTGTCCAGTGGTGCTGCACATGGCGCCTTTCCCATTCTTGGAACAGATGTTCCGTTATGATTGTTGGCGACTACCATCAGGCTCAACATAGCGTAGATGGCCACGATGTTAATGTGTCTGAAAGTTTTAAGGATGTGAGCATAGCAAATTGCAAGGTTCATAATGTTTGAGAACATTAAACCCTGATTGTCTTCAAAGCACGCAGAACTATGGGGTTTATTCTGGGAACTTTAAGAATTTTCGATATTAGATTCAGCCTTCATAAAATGTACGTTTGGCCTGGCCTGAAATCCTGCTAATTTCTATTAAGCATTCTGCGCGCTACTGAACGGAAGAAAATGGAACCGGCCCAGCATTTATTTACTAAAAAACTCTTTTTATCATATGCGCACCGAAATCTGGCGTACTAAGAACGCTGTGAGCTTATAAACATTGATCCCTTATGGTTCAACCGATTACAAAAGTGGCTCGTTTCTATTTTTTAAGCTTATAAACAGTTGAAAATTTTATCCCCTTTCCACTGTGAGACATCTTGACCACTTTCGTCACATTGGTCATTGTAATGATTCAACTTTCTCCATCTACCTCGCACAGTGAACTATCATCTGTTTTTTTTCGGTAAACGCCAAAGCCATATGGAACAAACCACCCCGGAATATAAAAATCCTCAAAATTTATAATTTATACTTTTACTTTCTTTTGCATTTAGAACAGCTTCCATAACTGCTGGGTGCTGACACGGTAGAATCTCTTTTCCGGCTCGAGGGAATGTGCCACATCTGAGTCCAAGCCCAGGTCTTATCTTGAGAGCGATAGCGCTGTCTCTGTAGCCAGCAACCAGTGAAATCTTCGGCAGAGAGTCAGCAACATTCTGCGGATGCACTCTTGCCTGGATCAGCATCCCAGTTCCTTAGAAAGTCAGAGCGACTGTAAACAAACTGCACATGTACTATTTCTTACCCTACTGAACTGCTATCATTCCACGGACAGCAGTTTATTTTCCCGAAAGCCTAAAGATAGGAAAGAAACTTCACACTGACATACCGTCAGAAGTTTTTTTTACTGCTAGCCTGATCCACACTGCATATTTCGTCTGATATTGCCTGAAAACCGGCATTAAATACAATAATAATAATAAGAATAATAATAATAATTATTATTATTATTCGGGAGAAAAAACTGCTGCCCGTAGGATGATAGCAGTTCAGATCATTTAAGGGCTAGTACAAGTACAGTGTGTTTACAGTCTCCCTACTTTTTGAAGGAGCCGAGGTTCTGCACCAGGCAAAATGCATCCGCAGACTGTTGCTCGCTGTCTGTTTAAGAATTCACCAATTGCAGGCTGCAGAGACAGCGACAGCATCATTGCCTTCAAGATAAGACAAGGGATCTGGCTCAGGGGCCGTGCAATCCATCGAGACGGAAAAAAGATTCCACAGTGTTGAAACCCAGAATTCCTGGAAACTGCTCTGAACGCGAAAAACTTGTAATAATGCCCCCTAACAAGATAGAAGTTTGCAGGTTTTTTTTATACTGAGGTAGGTTATTCTTTAAAGCTATGACGTTTTCTGAAAAAAACTTTCGATACAAAGGTGTGCGTGCTCGTGGAAGACATTGTGTTGACTGCTGCGCCGAGAGTGGTCAAGCTACCTCACAGTGGTAATGGGATTGAATGTATGATTGTGTAAAAGCTTAAAACAGTATACAGAATCCCGTCTGTTATACTCGAAACCACAAAGGGATCAATGTCTTTAAACTCAGAGCGTTGGTGTTACGTCAGATAACGGTGTTCCGACGGAAAAACTCTTTTGTAAAAATGCGCTTATAATTATATTTTCTTCCGTTCACTAGCACGCAGAAGGCTAAAAAAAGAAACTACTTGTATTTCAGGCCGGGCCAAACGTACATTTTTATAAAAAGGCTGAGTATAATATCGAGAGTTTTAAAATTACGGTGGATAAACTCGGTAGTTCTGCGTGCTTCTGAGACAATCAGGGAGCAATGCAATAAAATGATTGACACAGATTGAATATTATATGTCCAGATCTTTAACAATTCCAATTCGAACACGATGTTTCGATCTGACGGCTTGTATTGGTAGACAACTGTTACAGTCCCAGCATACATAAACGACCTATCATTCTGAAATAAACCTGGTACATCATTGAGAAAAGACAAAATAAGAGCCATCTAAGGACATACCCTGAATAACTCCACTCCTCATATGTACGGGGATGTAGTTAACACTGGAGATCTTAACATGTAGTGTGCGAGAGCCCAATTAAGATGTCAAGTTCAGAATTTTACCAAGTATACCAAAAGAAGAATGTTCCAAGAGAAGGAGAGCATGGTCAAAATGATTCCAAGCCTTAGTGAAATTGAAATACAGTATTAAAAGTGCAAAACCATTGTCCCTAGATTATAGAAAATATTCATAGAAAGAGAGCTGACAGATTTAAAAAGAACTTGTTTTGAGTTACCCAGGCTGGGTTATTCTCAGTTAAGTAGGTTATTCTCAGTTAAGTTATGCATCACATTATGTTTGATCAAAGTCTCCAAAATTTTTGAAGCTGTGGAACAGAACCACTTCCAGGAATTCTGGGTGGTGACACGGTCGAATCTGTCTTCCAGATCGAAGGAGTACGCTGCATCTGAGCCCGGCCCTAGAACTCAAATCGAGGACGATGACGCCGTCTCTGCAGCCTGCAGCCCGTTAATCCCTAGGCACACAGCGAGTAACCGAACACGGATGCACTCTTTTCTGGATAAGAATTCCGGTTCCTTAAAAAGACAGAGAGACTGCAAGCACACTGCAATTGTTATTACCTTTCCGCACTAACATCTGCTGGGTAGCCGTTTTTTCCTGACTAACATAAAGTAAGGAAACGCACTAATAACTATTTGCCCCTGGAGTTTTTTTCACTGCTTAACTGATCCCTATTGATTATTTCGTCTGATATTGCCAATAGACCAGCATAAAATACAATTATTTCCTTTGTTGATTGGTTTAAAGTAGTCAAATGACGTAGATTTCCCCTGTTTTGGGATAGGCGGAATTTGTGAATTTTTAAATTGCTTTTGGAGTCCAATTTTAACATTAAAATAGTCGCTGGGGATTTTAATTTTCCTGAAATTGACTGGATTTTAAACTTTTGTCCACCCAGCTTTCAGCCTTACCTAGACACCATTAATTTTTATAATTGGTCTTAACTTGTCCGTTCTTCAACGAGAGACAAGCATATTTAGGACTTGATTTTCACAAACGACATTGCTCCCCTCTTCATTGATTATAAGCAGTGACCACAGTGACCATACATTAATTCACTGTTGCTTACTGATTGTCTCATCGAAAAAGGCTAGCACCGTTCGTACCTATCATGCTTTTAACCTCGCATATATGAGCTTATTCAACAACTTTTTGGACTTATTGGACTGGCAGCATCTCTTCTCCATGAACGACGCAGCACGTCTTTCTGACTTCATGTCAGTCGTTTCAAATAACATCCTGTAGTTTGTGCCAACCAAAATTGTCAAACTCTACGTTTCGGAGTTCAACGTTGCTCATATTCTTTTGCCAAGAATAAAGAAATTTAGGAAGCAGTTAAAAGATAAGTATACTTGTTCTTTATCATTACATCTAATGTTTGCGGGGATTTTAAAATTAGCCTCTAAGATTCTTCTTGCACGTGACAGACAGAGGGAATCTTATGCACTCAGCGAGCTAAAATCTGCAAAATCTGTTGCTTAACTGTTCTGCCGTTAATCCTCCTCTAAACGAGGTTATGAAATACCTCCATTACAAAAAGAAAGCTTAGGACTTCGTTCTCGAAGACTCTGACAAGGCAAAATTGTTTAGTGCATTCTTTGCAAATCATCTTACGATAGAATTTGAACCAGTTCTGAAGTTTCAGACATCCTCATGAAATGTTATTAGCACCATTGCTTTCTCCAAAGAACTAATTCGTAAGCAAATAATGCCTCTGGAAAACTCACACTGTTCGGGAACTAACGATATTCCAAACTCAGTTAGTAAGAGAGTGCCGAGCTTTCCCCGATTGCTCAGCCATATATTATCAGTTTATCTTTTAAATAGATACTTTCTTGCCTCATGAAAGACATCTATTATTCTTCCTGTCTTCAAGTCGGGATCTTGTTCGGAAGTAAATATTTATCGAGGCGATCACAAAACCTCGGCTCTAGCAAATCCTCTTGAAAAATATTTTAAATCAAATTCTTAAACTTTGCTTAAAAAATAAGCTCTTAAGCGACTTGCAATATGGTTTTCTACCTTAGAGATCATGTTAACTGCGTCACGTAGCTTTTCTTAACCTTGTCACTTCCCTTCGTAATGGGCAAAATTCAGTGGTTTTGATCTAATTTGACCCGAGCAAAGCCTTTGGAAAGGTACCGCACAGACATCTTCTGGTGAATCTGGAAGCCCTCGGCATTCGGTCTCCTCTCCTTGACTTCATTGGTCCCAACTTGTCTTACCGCAGCCAGAAGGTCTTAGAAGGTAAAAGCTATTCAATGCCTTAGCCGATCACGAGTGGCGTTTTTCAAGGCACGGTTCTAGGTCCCATTCTCTTCAAATTTACTAACATTTTCACAACATTTCGTTTACACTGACGATCTCAAGTGCATTTATTTATTTTCTAAAGACACTGCCAATAGTTGCATTGATAAAATCAACACTGATCTTCTTATGCTCTCAGGTTGGAGCTGTAGTTGGCAGATGATGTTTTCTCCATCCAAGAGTAATTTCATGTGTTTTGGTCCAGCTTAGCTTCAATGGACCCCTAGTATTTCAAAAAAGTACACTTTTAAAACGATCAACCATAAAAGACTTAGATCTAAGTTACACGAATAAGCTAGCATTATCGCCTCACGCAGATTAAATGTCTGCAAAGGCTGCCCAGATATGTGGTTTTATATCACCCAATTTATTACTTCTGGAAAAATGGTTAAACCTGTATCTCATGTTTGTTCTTCCTATCTTAGAATTCTGCTGGGCTGATGAACGCCTCTGACGGCAGTAAGATTAAAAAATTTCAGAGGGATTTTACTCGAAGACTATTTTCTCTTCCTGGATCCAGTATCTTTTATATGGACAGATGCCAGTTAGCAAACATTAAATTTCTGTGGGTCAAAAGAATCGAAGCTAGTCTCATCTTCCTGTTTCGCTCAACTCTAGCCCAAATCTCCCACGAATTAACGCTCTCAATCCGGTAGAGCGACTATATACCACTCGTTATTCCTCCATGATAATTTCACCATCCCTTAGCTCCACAAATAATCGTTAACAGTTTTTTGCCTCCAAATATGCTTTCATCAGGAATAATCTTCCATGCATATTAGGTTGTCGTCCACATTAGCTCTTTTCAAAACAAAGTTTCGCAAAAATTTAACTTCGGAAGATATAATGTCCTTATTGTCTGTTTCCTTCTCAAACTGGCAACTTTTGGATTTTGAAAAGGGTCCTCCAGTTATTTGAGGCAGCTCCCTTGATATTATATTGGCCTTTAATTATATTTCCATCATCCTCTGCAGAGTCAATCTTTGCATTCACTTTTTCGTCCTACCCTTTTAAACTTGCATCGCTAACTCTTCGATACCTTGATACTTTTTTTCGATTTTGTGACCCCGACGATGGTCTCCAGGTTAAGTGGCTGATCAAGGCGGGTTCTGATGGTTTTGCATCTTTGATTTGTGGACTATGCAGTCAGGGTGGTCGCATCTCGATGATGATCTCCTGACCTCTACTGTCCCCTTTTCGTTTTGACTTTGGTGTCCACGATGAGTTCCTTCTCTCACACCTCCACTGGGGGTTATAAACAGTAGCTCCGACTGCTCTATTACCTCTCACCCGACAAGGCGTGATCCGAACCCTCATACGTTGTCAGCAACATCACAGTACTATACCATTGCGTCTTGCTATTAATTTTTTAGTGAAGCCGTTTTTTCTCCCAATTTTTTTGAAATTGGCGGCTCGCTGAACTCCGCCTCTGATTTAACTGTAGGAGTTTTTACCTGCTTCTTTTCTAGTTCACCGTATTAGTCAAAGATTGTTGAGTATTGTTTTAAAAAATGTTAAATCGTTCTGAATCGGATATGCCTACCATATAACTCATTTCTGCTGTTAATATGGCTGCTCAAATAGTGCAGCAATTATCTACTTTGTTTTTATTTATACCGCGATACTAAGTTTGTAATGACGGGGTTCTCTGTGCCTTAAATATACAATTTATTATAATTATTATTATTATTCACACAGCGGAGTATTTTAATTTTTAGCGCTAGATTAAATATCTTATACAGAAGGGATGGGAAAAAATAATAAATATCTACTTTTATAATACGTAAAGGGACGCTTTTTTTCCTCTTCTATATTAAGGACTCTCTTTGTCATGAGTAAAATAATTCTTGTAACTGTAGGTATGGCAAAATATCAGTTTACTTCCTTCTTAATAGACAGCTACTTCGAATAAATTGATTGAAAGAAATTGGATATCAGATTTGTCTTATCTGATTTGTCTTATCTGATTTGTCAGTGAACATGGTTACCTGATAGTCTTTCATGTAAGGAATGGAATCCTGGATGGGTTTTCCGTTATTGGCGTAGGCAAAGAAACGCTTGGAGGTTCAAGGTGTACGTTTTACTATTTTCAACGTAAAGACTGACCATTCCTTCATCAGAACTTTCAGCCACCGCTTTCTTTGTTTCTTAAAATCAGAGAAATGTCCGGTTTGTTAATATCTGGCTTATGTTTTCAATTGGATCCTTTCCTTCTTGAGATTCCTCTTTATTAACGATATCAGCGATTCAGATCCGGATAAAATTTATCTACTTTAAAGCTGCCATACCACTCTACCAACATCCAAATCATGTTCCTGCATTAATGAAGAATCAGTCGACGCTTGGTTTAGCTGGGTATAGAGAGTTCCAATGTGTCTTATTTAGTTTTTATTTTCTATAGGTTTCATCCCCTTTGCATACACAAATTTCCCTTACTGCTCGAAATTTGGATACAGATTAATGAACGTTATCCTAAAAAAGAATGAAATTATCAAATCGGCCCAGGCGACTGTGAGAAATCAATCTAAGGATACAGTTGTCATCTCCACTATGACTGAGATCTTAATCGATTAAATGCTCTCTATTTCTGAACTTTGTGTCAATTGTGATGATTTGGCAAAGAAATTCATCAATAATCAGGTGAAGTTCTTTTCATGGGAATGAGTTTTTCGCTCAATTCCCAATCGATGTATGATGAGTTACCATCTCCAAGTACTAGACACGCGTGCTACGGCAAATTTTTTCACCTCCATGATGAGTGCATCGTCAGTGGCCGTTCGCTTTACTGAAGGGCTATATATCAGTGCAATAAGGAAGCCCAGCTGGTTATGAACTGTAAATTTACAAGCAAGTATTGTGCAAAAGTGCTATATTTTGTGAGGACCCATCAGGAACTTAGTCAATTCCATTTTATATAAACATTGGTATTCCCCTACCACTTTGTCCATTTGTATCCATGCGGATAATATGAAATCTCTCCAGCAAGTCTTCTGTGTCTGCTATCAGCTCACTTACTCATGTGTCAATATGAGCTGTAAATTTGGCTGGCCAATGATATACGGCTAGTTTGATTTCATCCAATTTACAAAGTTAACTCCAACAATTAATGTTAAACGATGTTATCTTGCTTAATCTCTCAATTTTTGGAACTTGTTTGTTAATTCTCTTACTTGACAAGTCATGTTAGATATTTTGGGTGGTGGTGATGATCGGTGCGGTTACCGTCAATTTCACTGGATGGTCCCAAAAAGCGCCCCGTTTCAATGATTTTGTATTTCCGTTTTCAATTATCCTTAATTCTAGTGACTTTTCCATTTAGTTAAACATGTCCAAATTTTTATTACACTTAAATACTCCATAATAATTGCTTCATCGCCGTGACGTCTGAGATTATATGAGTTCTACCCGTTTTATGCTTCCAAAAACTCCTTTCATTGGTGTTAGTCACAGCTCCTTCATGCTGATTCTAACAAGATGCCAAAAGTGGAAGATAATTTGGATTTTTACCAACACACCGAGTTCTTGAGTATCATTCGGTAAATTTTAGAATGTTAAAAAATATTATTTTACAGTCTCGTTTGGGGTTCAAAAGTAGACTCAGCGACTCCCTGAACTAAAACATAAATACATTTTTTAGATCAAAACCTTTGGCTGCATCCTCCCTTCCTTAATTAACCGTAGGTTGAATCATAGACTTTGGTACTACCATTATTTATGTATACAAATTTCTATCCGTCGGTGAGCTTTGTGATTGATTTTTAAACACCACTTTTGATATTTAAAATGGTGTTAAATCGTTTAAAACATATTCCGTTTGAATAGTTCCCAGAGAGCTTAATATTGGATTGGTGGCATCCAGGTCTGTGAAAAATATAGACGTATGTGGTGAACAAGTTCATACCTTTAATTTTCTGGCTGCCAGGGATTGTTCTATTTTTGCCAGAAGGACATATATAGGCCATGCTGCTCCCGTTCCTTCGCAGTTTTACGGATACCTTGCGACTTCATTTTAATGATTTTACAGAAGTTTTCGATCGCTGATTAAGTTTTGCACAGGCAAACTATGTAGGGCCTCAGATTTATTGAACGCAGGTAACTATAAAAATTAAGTCTTACCTCTGCCTGCTCTAACGATATTGTTCGCTTTATATTTTTGTTTCTCTAAATATTCTTACCCTTTTCGTTAAGCACTGCCCACGATATTTATGATCTAGCTCGCCTTTATGCTCAAGGTCGTTTGTGCCATGTTCTAAGTGTTTTATTTTGTTATGATTGCTGGGTACTGCGAGAATTCATGTGTTAAGATCTATATTTACTTCTAATAGCGAAACTCTGCTAGTGATTTCTCGGCATCCATCATAACCTGAAATCCTTTCGGTATCCATCTTACTTGTGGGGAATTTGCGCATAACACAGTGTTCTTCGATATCAGTTCTCGGTGATGCATATGAAAAATTTGTTCTTTGTCAACTGTCCGAAAGTGGCTGAGGGGTTAGGAGTGTCGGTCGCTAATCGAGAGATCGGTGCTTCAATTTCGATCCCACATAGTCCTACATAATACGATTGCAGATATTTGCGTTTCCGATGACAGCAAGATCTCTACCCGACCGTATTTATGCTCACATTTGCAATTAATTGGTCTACTGAGCGCAAAAAAGTGCAGTAGACCAATAGGAAGTAAAGGATGATTAAGCCGTCGAAACGAATTATTCATTAGTTCCCATTTCCATGCTAAGGACTGACCATTTCGCTGGTCGTTCAATATAAGTCAGATATCAGCATTCTGAAAATTTAACGAAACTACTATAGGCTCATAAGTTTATATTGTATTAAATAATAAAACAGTGACTTTTGTTAAATTATCTATCAAGCGCAATAATTTGTTGTAAAGGTCTCTCAACACATCTGAAAATGGAAGAAATTAAATTTTTAGCGAAGTAACTCAGGCTTATTTTACGACATTGCTATTTAAGAACCAGGTGTAAATGGCTTTTTCTAATAAAATTTTCATCCACGAATAAAATATTTTCAGCAACTGAATTCCAAGTGTGAATTAAATGTTCTCAATCGTTTCTGCAAGCACCAGCGTAGTAGGTCTTCCATCTCCGGTTCCAACGGCCTTCTCAAACAAGACGCTTATCAGACACCCGCATGGACACAGTTCCTCCATATTCCAATGAATGACCAATTAATGAGTCCTTCCCGGCAAATTTGATGCCATCGAGGTGATAGATAAATCGCAACCTTAACAATCTTTGAGGTCTGAATTACGTCATCTTGTACTTGCGGGTAATTTAGAGGAACCAACTGTGAAAATGGACACCAGCACTTCATCCCATCACAAAACCAACTCAGTAATGAAGGGCATTTTAGCAGTCAGTTTATGGAAGCAAATGCGTCAGGTCTGTGTTCAGCAAATAACAACAGGGTAACGATTGTTTAAGTTCCCAGGCCGAAAAACTGACGAACATAGCGTAGTCTACCAGAAAATAAATCCTCTAGATGCTGAAATTCCGTCAACCAATCAGTGCACTAAGTTACTAAACAGCCATCTTGACCACGAACGAAATGTCCTCATAAAAGGGGTTTGTGAGTCAACTTCTCCGATTGCAAAGGAAAGGTAAATATATGATACAGATCTGTTCCGAACATTTTGAAATGCCAAAGTAAACGATAAAAAATACGTTACCGTGCAGAAAGCTTCCCTTCTAGGGAAAGCGAGTGCTTCTCATGAGCCGTCATCAACACGGCCTCTTAAAATCATTCCCGAAAATAAAATGCTGGCCTCAGGCCTTATAGAATGGAGAATGGCTCTCCGTTACTCATAAAAGGATGTGTTTTTTTCAGCCTGATTATGAACCGGCAAAAATACACAAAACGTGGAGCTGAGGAGCGAATTGAAGAGGAGGAGCGAAGAGGGAAAATGGCTCAAAAATACTCGGTCAAGTAAATCATAGGTGCCGAAGAGGTCATTTCTGTAACAAAAATCAATGTGATCATCAGCGCTCGTTATCAACCGTTTAGAAGAGACAGGAAAGAGCTGCAGAGGAGGAATCGCTGTTTATGTTAGCTCTTTATGTAACTGGGATTACAGAGATACATCGCATGATCAGCAGAAATTGAAGTTTTATCTTTAACCTTAGAACTAAAAACGCCTGGATACTGGTATTCACAGCTGCATACCGTCCCCAAATAATAAGGTCAAATGCGAAGTCCGTTTCCAAACGGAGCTGAACAAAACTTGCTTTGAACAAAGATGTTCTTATCGTTAAGGACTCGAACGCTCTTAATATCGACTGGCATTGAATTTGCTCAGGTCCATGAGATACATTTGTCATCATTTGCTTTGAGCTGTAGCCCAAAAATTTCACTCTTCCAGAATGTACGGTTCAAGACATGCATTAGGGAAAGACAATGTTCAAACTGTCCTGACTTCATTTTCACCAGAGACGAGGATAATGTGCTGGAATTGCAAGTTATACTGTCAATGGGTGCTAGCAACCTCATCGTCGTCCCTTTTTGAGTATTCCATGTTCTCACAGTCAAACCTCAGTTAAGCAACCAAAACAAACAGCTAGTTGGTAGATTTTTCAGCATCCAAACGCAAAATATCAGCAAAGACCTGGAAAAGCGTTATACGGGCAAACCATGGATGAATAAACACTGAAAACCACTCAGTGAACCAAAAGTGTACAACTTTTGGTGAAGCCTGAAGTTATTCAGGATCGTCGACATCTTTCGAACGGCTGAGTTTCAGCTTTATTTCAGCTTCATTTGGTGAGGATGATAGAAATGCCTTTGAAAACCCTATTTAGCACGTGTAACTTACCACTACTAACATCGTATTGGCAAAACAGTGAGTAGCATTGTTTTTCACAATATATTTCTGGTTTTTAGAGGTCACGACTTGGGGAGGAGAGTAGCAGTGTTTTTACAATACATGTCTGGTTTTAGAGTTCAGACTTGGAGAGAGGAGAGGGGACGCATGTAATTATTCGCTGTTGTTCGTACATTTGAAGGGCGGTGCTGCCTCCACGACCGACTCGCGGAAGGTTGTTCCACCGTTGCATGACACGTCGCGCGAAGAATCCAGAGCGTGAGGTTTAGCTCGACATCTCGCGCAGCTTCATTTTGTGCCCACGGAAAATGAGTGCGAGAGGTGCCACTGAAAACATATCTTCAAAAGCGTAATCCTTTCTCAAGACCGTTTATTTATCTTGCACCAGACACTCCTGTCAGTTGCCCGTAATGCAGAGGGAATAAATTTGTGCTATGCCAGCCCATCTATGTAAGCGGTGTTTTTAGACCTCTTACTAGCTTTGCTTGCCCGACGCCGCACTTTCTCCAGACATGCCGTGTCCTCGTTAGCCATGGCCGCCACGCCTGTATGCGATACTTCAGGTAGTCTGAACAACAAATGCCGTACACTCTTTCCAAAGATATCTTTCATCGAGGGCTAGAAACGCCCTTTTGATAGCGTCAGCACTCCCGTGGGTTTAATTTGCGTGGTTTTGACAGATCGTAATGAGGGCCTCAGATTACTCTGTATCCAAATGCCTCAGGTCTTTTTGCGTTGATGCTACGGAATTTTGATGTTTTTAGGTGATACGTCCTGCTGCTCTGGGGATAGGGTTGTTTCTGTTGGACGCAGGTGGAGGATGGCACACTTTGCATACTTGAAATCCAGCAGCCACTCTTCAGACTCACATCTGCAGCTTTGCAAAGATTATTTTGTAGAGCATCTTGGTCGCTTGGCGCTTAGTGACCTGCCAGAGTTTAACGTCACCGGCGAACATGATTTTACCGCAGTCCAGTTCTTGAAGGCTATCATTTACATAGAGAATGAAGAGAAGGGGACCGAGAACGGAGCCTTGAGGAATCCCACTCTACTACGTCAACCCAGTCCGATTTTATCCTCCCGATGCAAACGCGTTAGTTTTTCGACTGACTAAAATGACCTGATCCAGTCCATTTTTCCTTGATGCCAAGAACGCTCAGTTTGTGTAAAAGGCGTTGATGGGGCACGCTGTCAAAAACTTTAGTGGAAATCGATGTACACTACATCCACTTCGAAGCCCTTCTTTCTAAAGCACTTGTCCAAGCTCTCAATTAGCAAGTTGTAAATTTTGAAAGGCAGGAGCGCCCTCGCCGAAAGCCATGTTTAAAAATGTGGTGATGTCACTTTCATCGCAAAATCTTAGTATGGCCTCGCTTTCACAAGGACCTCCATCATTTTTGCAGGAAAGGCAGCTCGCTTATGGGCCAAAAGCGGTTTGTAGACATCTTGCTACCTCCCTTCTATAATGGTACGATGTTGGCCGTCTTCCACTGCAAAGGCAAGTCCCTGTTCGCATGGAAAGCTTCGAACAGAATTGAAAGAGGCACCGAAAGCTCGGTCGACAGTTCTTTAAGTATCAGTCCAGGATCCCCATCCGGTCCAGGAGACTTTGTCTGATTTTGATGTATGAGGACATGTCTTACGTCTGCGACAGAAAAGGTAACAGTTTAATAACCGCTGTACTCTTTTCGCTCCACTTTCTACTCCTGAATGATCGTCGGGGATTCCATCGTAAACGCCGATCTGAAAACTCTGACAGTAACTCAACTTTCTCCGCGGTCCTTCCGTTACTACGTTCCTGAGGTTATCCTTAGCTGTTGCAATGTCGTCCCGGTGCCTTTGACTGCGGATGTATCCATCAAAACTCTTTGGACATATTGTGGCTTGTCTCTTGTAAGCTGACACTCAAAGGCAGTTCGAGAATTTCGTAAGCTTTCCTTACGGCATATATTTCGTTGTTATATTCGGCAAGTGATGCTGAACCCGAAGATGCTCGTAATTTTTCCAATAACCTTTGTTTCTTCTTCATGACCCTTTTATCGGCTGGTTGACACATGGAGGGTTCGGCTACGGTCTTATTACTCTCTCATTGGGCAATGGATCTAATTAAGCGCCTCTTACAGTCCCCTGATATGCTGCCATAATTCATTTAATGTTCGTACTGGGTACCCAGTTTTGGCGGAAGCGGTACGTCTCATTTCTTCAAAATCGGTTTCCAAATATTTCTGCACCTCTTTTTATTTGGTAATTTTGAGACAGCAAACGGTCGTTGCCTTTGAAATCTATTATACCAATTGTCAGAGTCTCTTCAATAAACTTGACGAACTCAAAACAATAGTATCTGAGCAGAAACCGCATATACTCGCATTAGCAGAGACTTGGCTGACCGAAGCAATAGGGATCAGCGAAGTCAGCATTGAAGGCTATCAACTGTTCCGCTGCGATAGATCTCAACGTAGGGGCGGAGGAGTGGCACTTTTATGTAGCCAATGAAATTTCCTGTTGTCAGAGGGAAATCGCAGACAACCCTACGACGATATGAAATACCTCTTACGACAGATCAGGCAACGTCCGGTACCAATATATGCTTGTTTATCAGTTCCCGGCTCCAGCGAAAGTCGACGACGCAGAACCGCTTAGTTCACTGGACGGCTTTTCTGTAAACAGGAAAATCATTACCCCTGGGTGATTTCAACGCCCCTGCATCGATTGATGAGGCCTGAGTAAAAGCGCCGCAGCAGCACCTTCAATTATCATCTACTTCAGTCTTTGGACGAATATCTCATTCAACACATAGACTTCCCAACCCGACTGCGAGAAGGCCACAAAAGATTAAACTGTCTAGATCTCGCTTTTTGTAGCAAAGAAGATGGGATCATAAGGGAAGTGAACTCACAACTGCCACTAGGGTTAAGCGACCACGTTGCTTTGTCTCCAAAATTGCAAATAAAGAGGTGCAGAAATATTTGGAAAGCCGATTTTGAAGAAATGAGACGTACCGCTTCCGCAGAAAACTGGGTACCCAGTACGAACGATACAAATGAATTATGGCAGCATATCCAGGGGACTGTAGAGCGCTTAATTGAAGTCCATTGCCCAATGAAAGTAATAAGACCATGTGCCAGACCTCCATGTGTCAACCAGCCGATAAAAAGGGCCATGAAGAAGAAACAAAGGTTGTGGAAAATTACGAGCATCTTTCAAGATTCAACATCACTTTGCCGAATATAAAGCGCAACGAAATATATGCCAATAAGGAAACACGAAATTCGAACTGCCTTTTGAGTGTCAACTTACAAGACAAGCCATTATGTCTAAAGAAGTTTTATGGATACATCCGCAGTCAAAGGAAGCACTGGACGACATTGCAACGCTAAGGGATAACCTCGGGAACGTAGTAACGGAAGGACCGCGGAAAGTTGAGTTACTGTCAGAGTTTTTCAGATCGGCGTTTACGATGGAATCCCCCGACGATCATTCGGGAGTAGAAGTGGGCGAAGGTACAGCGGTTATTGAAACTGTTACCTTTTCTGTCGCAGACGTAAGACATGTCCTCATTCACATCAAATCAGACAAGTCTCCTGACCGATGGGATCCCTGACTGATACTTAAAGAACTGTCGACCGAGCTGGTGCCTTCTTTTTCAATTCTGTTCGAGTTTTCCATGCGAACAGGGGACTTGCCTTTGCAGTGGAAGACGGCCAACATCGTACCATTATAGAAGGGAGGTAGCAAGATGTCTACAAACCGCTTTTTGGCCCATAAGCTTGACTTGCCTTTTCCTGCAAAATGATGGAGGTCCTTGTGAAGCAGGCCATACCAAGATTTTGCGATGAAAGTGACATCATACAAAAATTTCTAAACATGGCTTTCGGCGAGGGCGCTCCGCTCTTCAAATTCTACTGACTTCAATTGAGGCTTGGACAAGTGCTTTAGAAGAGGGCTTCGAAGCGGATGTAGTGTACATCGATTTCGCAAAGTTCTTTTGACAGCGTGCCCCATCAACGCCTTTTTACACAAACTGAGCGTTCTTGGCATCAAGGGAAAAATTTTGGACTGATCAGGTCATTTTTAGTCGGTCGAAAACAACGCGTTTGCATCGGGGAGGATAAATCGGACTGGGTTGACGTAGTTAGTGGGATTCCTCAAGGTCTCGCTCCCTCGGTCCCTCTTCATTCTCTATGTAAATGATAGCCTTCAAGAACTGGACTGGTGGTAAAAATCATGTTCGCCGGTGACGTTAAACTCTGGCAGGTCACTAAGCGCCCAAGCGACCGAGATGTTCTGCAAAATAATCTTTTGCAACCGCAGATGTGGTCTCGAGAGATGGCTGCTGGATTTCAATGTGCAAAAGTGTGCCGTCCTCCACCCTGCATCCAACAAACAACCCTATCCCCCAGAGCAGCAGGACATATCACCTGAAAAACATCAAAAATTCCCGTAGCATCTACGCAAAAAGACCTAGGCATTTGGATACAGAGTAATCTGAGGCCCTCATTACAGTCTGTCAAAGCCGCAAATTAAGCCACGGGAGTGTTGCACGCTATCAAAAGGGCGTTTCTAGCCCTCGATGAAGATATCTTTGGAAGAGTGTACGGCACATTTGTTCGACCACACCTAGAGTATGGCATACAGGCGTGGCGGCCATGGCTAGCAAAGGACACAGCATGTCTGGAGAAAGTGCAGCGTCGGGCAACAAAGCTAGTAAGAGGTCTAAAAAACCACACTTACATAGATAGACTGGCATGCCTAAATTTATTCCCTCGGCATTACAGGCAACAAAGAGGGGATTTTATCCTAGTTTACAAGATAATAAACGGTCTTGAGAAAGGATTACGCTTTGAAGACATGTTTCAGTGGCACCTCTCGCCTCATCTCCGTGGGCACAAAATGAAGCTGCGCACGAAAATATTCAAGCTAAACCTCCGTTGTGAATTCTTCACGCAACGTGTCATACAACAGTGGAACAACCTTCCACAGTCAGTCGTGGAGGCAACTTCCCCTTCCAAATGTACGAACAACGCTTTGGATAATTACATGCGTCCCTCTCCTCTCTCCAAGTCTGAACTCTAAAACCAGACATATATTTAAAAAACACTGCTACTCTCCTCCCCCCAAGTCTGACCTCTAAAAAAACCAGAAATATATTGTGAAAAACAATGCTACTCCCTTTTGCCAATACTATGTTAGTAGTGGTAAATTTACACGTGCTAAATAGGGTTTTCAAAGGCATTTCCTATTATCCTCACCAAATAAACTGAAATAAACTGAAACTCAGCCGTTCGAAGATGTCGACGATCCTAAATAACTTCAGAGCTTCACAAAGTTGTACACTTTTGGTACACTGAGTTGGTTTTCAGTGTTTATTCATCCATGGTTGCCCGTATAACGCTTTTCCAAGGTCTTGCTGATATTTGCGTTTGGATGCTGAAAAATCTACCAACTAGCTGTTTGTTTTCAAGTTGCTAAACTGAGTTTGACTGTGAGAACATGGAATACTCAAAAAGAACGACGATGAGGTTGCTAGCACCCATTGACAGTATAGCTTGTAATTCCAGCGCATTATCCTCGTCTCTGGTGAAAATGAAGTCAAGACAGTTTGAACATTTGTCTTTCCCTAATGCATGTCTCGAACCGTACATTCTGGAAGAGTAATTTTTGGGCTACAGCTCAAGCAAATGATGACAAATGTATCTCATGGACCTGAGCAAATTCAATGCCAGTCGATATTAAGAGCGTTAAAGTCCTTAACGATAAGAACATCTTTGTTCAAGCAAGTTTTGTTCAGCTCCGTTTGGAAACGGACTTCGCATTTGACCTTATTATTTGGGGACGGTATGCAACTGTGAATACCAGTATCCAGGCGTTCTTAGTTCTAAGAGTTAAAGATAAAACTTCAATTTCTGCTGTCATGCGATGTATCTCTGTAATCCCAGTTACATAAGAGCTAACATAAACAGCGATTCCTCCTCTGCGGCTTTTCCTGTCTCTTCTAAACAGTTGATAACGAGCGCTGATGATACATTGATTTTGTTACAGAAATGACCTCTTCGGCACTATGATTTACTTGACCAGTATTTGAGCCATTTTCCCCTCTTCGCTCCTCCTCTTCAATTCGCTCCTCAGCTCCCACATTTTGTGTATTTTTGCCGGTTCATAATCAGGCTGAAAAAAACACATCCTTTTATGAGTAACGGAGAGCCATTCTCCATTCTATAAGGCCTGAGGCCAGCATTTTATTTTCGGGAATGATTTTAAGAGGCCGTGTTGATGACGGCTCATGAGAAGCACTCGCTTTCCCTAGAAGGGAAGCTTTCTGCACGGTAACGTATTTTTTTATCGTTTACTTTGGCATTTCAAAATGTTCGGAACAGATCTGTATCATCTATTTACCTTTCCTTTGCAATCGGAGAAGTTGACTCACAAACCCCTTTTATGAGGACATTTCGTTCGTGGTCAAGATGGCTGTTTAGTAACTTAGTGCACTGATTGGTTGACGGAATTTCAGCATCTAGAGGATTTATTTTCTGGTAGACTACGCTATGTTCGTCAGTTTTTCGGCCTGGGAACTCAAACAATCGTTTCCCTGTTGTTATTTGCTGAACACAGACCCGACGCATTTGCTTCCATAAACTGACTGCCAAAATGCCCTCCATTACTGAGTTGGTTTTTGTGATGGGATGAAGTGCTGGTGTCCATTTTCCACAGTTGGTTCCTCTAAATTCACCCGCAAGTACAAGATGACGTCATTCAGACCTCAAAGATTGTTAAGGTTGCGATTTATCCATCACCCTCGATGACATCAAATTTGCCGGAAGGACCTTAATTGGTCATTCATTGGAATATGGAGGAACTGTGTCCATGCGGGTGTCTGATAAGCGTCTTGTTTGAGAAGGCCGTTGGAACCGGAGATGGAAGACCTACTACGCTGGTGCTTGCAGAAACGATTGAGAACATTTAATTCACACTTGGAATTCAGTTGCTGAAAATATTTTATTCGTGGATGAAAATTTTATTAGAAAAAGCCATTTACACCTGGTTCTTAAATAGCAATGTCGTAAAATAAGCCTGAGTTACTTCGCTAAAAATTTAATTTCTTCCATTTTCAGATGTGTTGAGAGACCTTTACAACAAATTATTGCGCTTGATAGATAATTTAACAAAAGTCACTGTTTTATTATTTAATACAATATAAACTTATGAGCCTATAGTAGTTTCTGTTAAATTTTCAGAATGCTGATATCTCGATTCTATATTGAACGACCAGCGAAATGGTCAGTCCTTAGCATGGAAATGGGAACTAATGAATACCTGCGTTTCGACGGCTTAATCATCCTTATTTCCTATTGGTCTACTGCACTTTTTGCGCTCAGTAGACCAATTAATTGGTAAAATGTGAGCATAAATGCGGTCGGGTAGAGATCTTGCTGTCATCGGAAACGCAAATATCTGCAATCGTATTATGTAGGACTATGTGGGATCGAAATTGAAGCACCGATCTCTCGATTAGCGACCGACACTCCTAACCCCTCAGCCACTTTCGGACAGTTGGACAAAGAACAATTTTTTCATATGCATCACCGAGAACTGATATCGAAGAACACTGTGTTATGCGCAAATTCCCCACAAGTAAGATGGATACCGAAAGGATTTCAGGTTATGATGGATGCCGAGAAATCACTAGCAGAATTTCTGCTATTAGAAGTAAATATAGATCTTAACATGAATTCTCGCAGGCACCCAGCAATCATAACAAAATAAAACACTTAGAACATGGCACAAACGACTCTGGAGCATAAAAGGCGAGCTAGATCATAAAATATCGGGCAGTGCTTAACGAAAAAGGGTAAGAATATTTAGAGAAACAAAAATATAAAGCGAACAATATCGTGAGCAGGCAGAGGTAAGACTTAATTTTTATAGTTACCTCGCGTTCAATAAATCTGGTGGCCCACATAGTTTGCCTGTGCAAAACTTAATCAGCGATCGAAAACTCTGCAAAATCATTAAAATGAAGTCGCAAGGTATCCCTAAAACCGCGAAGGAAACGGGAGCAGCATGGCCTATATATGTCCTTCTCTGGCAAAATAGAACAACCCCTGGCAGCCAGAAAATTAAAGGTATGAACTTGTTCACCACACACGTCTACATTTTTCACAGACCCGGACGCCAATCCAATATTAAGCTTCGGGAACCATTCAAACGGATCATGTTTTAAACGATTTAACACCATTTTAAATATCCAAAAGTGGTGCTAAAAATCAATCACAAAGCTCTCACCGACGGATAGAAATTTGTATACATAAATAATGGTAGTACCAAAGTCTCATGATTCAACCTACGGTTAATTAAGGAAGGGAGGATGCAGCCAAAGGTTTTGATCTAAAAATGTATTTATGTTTTTTAGTTCAGGGAGTCGCTGAGTCTCACTTTTGAACCCCAAACGAGACTGTTAAAATAATATTTTTAACATTCTAAAAATTTACCGAATGATACTCAAGAACTCGGTGTGGCAAAACCAAATTATCTTCCACTTTTGGCATCTTGTTAGAACCAGCATGAAGGAGCTGTGACTCAACACCAATGAAAGGAGTTTTTGGAAGCATCAAAACGGGTAGAACTCCATATAATCTCAGACGTCGGCGATTGAAGCAATCATTATGGAGTATTTAAGTGTAATAGTACTTTGGACATGTTTAACAAATGGAAAAGTCACTAGAATTAAAGGATAATTGAAAAACGGAAATACAAAAATCATTGAAACGGGCGCTTTTTGGGACCATCCAGCGAAATTGACGGTAACCGCACCGATCATCACCACCACCCAAAAATATCTAACATGACTCTGTCAAGTAAGAGAATTAACAAACAAGTTCCAAAAATTGAGAGATTAAAGCAAGATAACATCGTTTAACATTAATTGTTGAGTTAACTTTGTAAATTGATGAAATCAAACTAGCCGTATATCATTGGCCAGCCGAATTTACAGCTCATATTGACACATGAGTAAGTGAGCTGATAGCAGACACAGAAGACTTGCTGAGAGATTTCATATTATCCGCATGGATACAAAATGGACAAAGTGGTAGGGGAATACCAATGTTTATATAAAAATGGAATTGACTAAGTTCTGATGGGTCCTCACAAAAATATAGCACTTTTGCACAATACTTGCTTGTAGAATTTACAGTTCATAACCAGCTGGGCTTCCCTATTGCACTGCTATATAGCCCTTCAGTAAAAGCGAACGGCCACCGACGATGCACCCATCATGGAGGTATTTGCTGTAGCAGCGCGTGTCTAGTACTTGGAGATGGTAACTCATCGATACATCGATTGGGAATTGAGCGACTCATTCCCATGAAAAGTACTTCACCTGATTATTGATGAATTTCTTTGCCAAATCATCACAATTGACACAAAGTTCAGAAATAGAGAGCATTTAATCGATTAAGATCTCAGTCATAGTGGAGATGACAACTGTATCCTTAGATTGATTTCTCACAGTCGCCTGGGCCGATTTGATAATTTCATTCTTGTTTAGGATAACGTTCATTAATCTGTATCGAAATTTCGAGCAGTAAGGGAAAGTAGTGTATGCAAAGGGGATAAAACCTATAGAAAATAAAAACTAAATAAGACACATTGGAACTCTATACCCAGCTAGAACCAAGCGTCGACTGATTCTTCATTAATGCAGGAACATGATTTTGATGGTGGTAGAGTGAAGTATGGCAGCTTTTAAAAGTAGATAAATTTTATCCGATCTGAATCGCTGATATCGTTAATAAAGAGGAATCTCAAGAAGTGAAAGGATCCAATTGAAAACATAAAGCCAGATATTAACAAACCGGACATTTCTCTGATTTTAAGAAACAAAGAAAGCGGTGGCTGAAAGTTCTGATGAAGGAACTGGTCAGTCTTTACGTTGAAAATAGTAAAACGTACACCTTGAACCTCCAAGCGTTTCTTTGCCTACGCCAATAACGGAAAACCCATCCAGGATTCCATTCCTTACATGAAAGACTATCAGGTAACCATGTTCACTGACAAATCAGATAAGACAAATCAGATAAGACAAATCTGATATCCAATTTCTTTCAATCAATTTATTCGAAGTAGCTGTCTATTAAGAAGGAAGTAAACTGATATTTTGCCATACCTACAGTTACAAGAATTATTTCACTCATGACAAAGAGAGTCCTTAATATAGAAGAGGAAAAAAAGCGTCCCTTTACGTATTATAAAAGTAGATATTTATTATTTTTTCCCATCCCTTCTGTATAAGATATTTAATCTAGCGCTGAAAATTAAAATACTCCGCTGTGTGAATAATAATAATAATTATAATAAATTGTATATTTAAGGCACAGAGAACCCCGTCATTACAAAACTTAGTATCGCGGTTTAAATAAAAACAAAGTAGATAATTGCTGCACTATTTGAGCAGCCATATTAACCGCAGAAATGAGTTATATGGTAGGCATATCCGATTCAGAACGATTTAACATTTTTAAAACAATAGTCAACAATCTTTGACTAATACGGTGAACTAGAAAAGAAGCAGGTAAAAACTCCTAAAGTTAAATCAGAGGCGGAGTTCAGCGAGCCACCAATTTCAAAAAAATTGGGAGAAAAAACGGCTTCACTAAAAAATTAATAGCAAGACGCAATGGTATAGTACTGTGATGTTGCTGACAACGTATGAGGGTTCGGATCACGCCTTGTCGGGTGAGAGGTAATAGAGCAGTCGGAGCTACTGTTTATAACCCCCAGTGGAGGTGTGAGAGAAGGAACTCATCGTGGACACCAAAGTCAAAACGAAAAGTGGACAGTAGAGGTCAGGAGATCATCATCGAGATTCGACCACCCTGACTGCATAGTCCACAAATTAAAGATGCAAAACCATCAGAACCCGCCTTGATCAGCCACTTAACCTGGAGACCATCGTCAAGGTCACAAAATCGAAAAAAAGTATCAAGGTATCGAAGAGTTAGCGATGCAAGTTTAAAAGGGTAGGACGAAAAAGTGAATGCAAAGATTGACTCTGCCGAGGATGATGGAAATATAATTAAAGACCAATATAATATCAACGGTGCTGCCTCAAATAACTGGAGGACCCTTTTCAAAATCCAAAAGTTGCCAGTTTGAGAAGGAAACAGACAATAAGGACTTTATATCTTCCGAAGTTAAATTTTTGTGAAACTTTGTTTTGAAAAGAGCTAATGTGGACGACAACCTAATATGCAGTGGAAGATTATTCCTGATGAAAGCATATTTGGAGGCAAAAAACTGCGAAAGATTATTTGTGGAGCTAAGGGATGGTGAAATTATCATGGAGGAATAACGAGTGGTATATAGTCGCTCTACCGGTTTGAGAGCGTTAATTCGTGGGAGATTTGGGCTAGAGTTGAGCGAAACAGGAAGATGAGACTAGCTTCGATTCTTCTGACCTACAGAAATTTAATGTTTGCTAACTGGCATCTGTCCATATAAAAGATACTGGATCCAGGAAGAGATAAAAGTCTTCGAGTAAAATCCCTCTGAAATTTTTTAATCTTTCTGCCGTCAGAGGCGTTCATCAGCCCAGCAGAATTCTAAGATAGGAAGAACAAACATGAGATACAGGTTTAACCATTTTTCCAGAAGTAATAAATTGGGTGATATAAAACCACATATCTGGGCAGCCTTTGCAGACATTTAATCTGCGTGAGGCGATAATGCTAGCTTATTTGTGCAACTTAGATCTAAGTCTCTTATGGTTGATCGTTTTAAAAGTGTACTTTTTTGAAATACTAGGGGTCCATTGAAGCTTAGCTGGACCAAAACACATGAAATTACTCTTGGATGGAGAAAACATCATCTGCCAACTACAGCTCCAACCTGAGAACATAAGAAGATCAGTGTTGATTTTATCAATGCAACTATTGGCAGTGTCTTTAGAAAATAAATAAATGCACTTGAGATCGTCAGTGTAAACGAAATTTTGTGAAAATGTGAGTAAATTTGAAGAGAATGGGACCTAGAACCGTGCCTTGAAAAACGCCACTCGTGATCGGCTAAGGCATTGAATAGCTATTACCTTCTAAGACCTTCTGGCTGCGGTAGACAAGTTGGGACCAATGAAGTCAAGGAGAGGAGACCGAATGCCGAGGGCTTCCAGATTCACCCAGAAGATGTCTGTGCAGTACCTTTTCCAAAGGCTTTTGCTCGGGTCAAATTAGATCAAAACCACTGAATTTTTGCTCATTACGAAGGGAAAGTGACAAAGGTTAAGTAAAAGCTACGTGACGCAGTTAACATGATCTCTAAGGTAGAAAACCATATTGCAAGTCGCTTAAGAGCTTATTTTAAGCAAAGTTTAAGAATTTGATTTCAAAATATTTTCTCAGAGGATTGCTAGAGCTGAGGTTTTTGTGGACGCCTCGAGTAAATATTTACTTCCGAACAAGATCCCGACTTGAAGACAGGAAAGGAATAATAGATGTCTTTCATGAGGCAAGAAAGCATCTATTTAAAAGATAAACTGATAATATATGGCTGAGCAATCGGGGAAAGCTCGGCACTCTCTTAATAACTGAGTTTGGAATATCGTTAGTTCCCGAACAGTGTGAGTTTTCCAGAGGCATTATTTGCTTACGAATTAGTTCTTTGGAGAAAGCAATGGTGCTGATAACATTTAATGAGGATGTCTGAAACTTCGGAACTGGTTCAAATTCTATCGTAAGATGATTTGCAAAGAATGCACAAAACAATTTTGCCTTGTCAGAGTCTTCGAGAACAGAAGTCCTAAAGCTTTTGTAATGGAGGTATTTCATAACCTCGTTTAGAGGAGGATTAACGGCAGAACAGTTTAGTAACAGATTTTGCAGATTTTAGCTCGCTGAGTGCATAAGATTCCCTCTGTCTGTCACGTGCAAGAAGAATCTTAGAGGTTAATTTTAAAATCCTCGCAAACCTTAGATGTAATGATAAAGAACAAGTATACTTATCTTTTAACTGCTTCCTCAATTTCTTTATTCTTGGCAAAAGAATATGAGAGACGTTGAACTCCGAAACGTAGAGTTTGACAATTTTGGTTGGCACTAAAACTACAGGATGTTATTTGAAACGACTGACATGAAGTCAGAAAGACGTGCTGCGTCGTTCGTGAGAAGAGATGCTGCCAGTCCAATAAGTCCAAAAGTTGTTGAATAAGCTCATATCTGCGAGGTTAAAAGCATGATAGGTACGAACGGTGCTAGCCTTTTTCGATGAGACAATCAGTAAGCAACAGTAAATTAATGTATGGTCACTGTGGTCAATGCTTAAAATCAATGAAGAGGGGAGCAATGTCGTTTGTGAAAATCAAGTCCTAAATATGCTTGTCTCTCGTTGAAGAACGGACAAGTTGGGACCAATTATAAAAATTAATGGTGTCTAGGTAAGGCTGAAAGCTGGGTGGACAAAAGTTTAAAATCCAGTCAATTTCAGGAAAATTAAAATCCCCAGCGACTATTTTAATGTTAAAATTGGACTCCAAAAGCAATTTAAAAATTCACAAATTCCGCCTATCCCAAAACAGGGGAAATCTACGTCATTTGACTACTTTAAACCAATCAACAAAGGAAATAATTGTATTTTATGCTGGTCTATTGGCAATATCAGACGAAATAATCAATAGGGATCAGTTAAGCAGTGAAGAAAACTCCAGGGGCAAATAGTTATTAGTGCGTTTCCTTACTTTATGTTAGTCAGGAAAAAACGGCTACCCAGCAGATGTTAGTGCGGAAAGGTTATAACAATTGCAGTGTGCTTGCAGTCTCTCTGTCTTTTTAAGGAACCGGAATTCTGATCCAGAAAAGAGTGCATCCGTGTTCGGTTACTCGCTGTGTGCCTAGGGATTAACGGGCTGCAGGCTGCAGAGACGGCGTCATCGTCCTCGATTTGAGTTCTAGGGCCGGGCTCAGATGCAGCGTACTCCTTCGATCTGGAAGACAGATTCGACCGTGTCACCACCCAGAATTCCTGGAAGTGGTTCTGTTCCACAGCTTCAAAAATTTTGGAGACTTTGATCAAACACTATGTGATGCATAACTTAACTGAGAATAACCTACTTAACTGAGAATAACCCAGCCTGGGTAACTCCAAAAACAAGTTCTTTTAAATCTGTCAGCTCTCTTTCTATGAATATTTTCTATAATCTAGGGACAATGGTTTTGCACTTTTAATACTGTATTTCAATTTCACTAAGGCTTGGAATCGTTTTGCCCATGCTCTCCTTCTCTTGGAACATTCTTCTTTTGGTATACTTGGTAAAATTCTGAACTTGACATCTTAATTGGGCTCTCGCACACTACATGTTAAGATCTCCAGTGTTAACTACATCCCCGTACATATGAGGAGTGGAGTTATTCAGGGTATGTCCTTAGATGGCTCTTATTTTGTCTTTTCTCAATGATGTACCAGGTTTATTTCAGAATGATAGGTCGTTTATGTATGCTGGTACTGTAACAGTTGTCTACCAATACAAGCCGTCAGATCGAAACATCGTGCTCGAATTGGAATTGTTAAAGATCTGGACATATAATATTCAATCTGTGTCAATCATTTATTGCATTGCTCCCTGATTGTCTCAGAAGCACGCAGAACTACCGAGTTTATCCACCGTAATTTTAAAACTCTCGATATTATACTCAGCCTGTTATAAAATGTACGTTTGGCCCGGCCTGAAATACAAGTAGTTTCTTTTTAGCCTTCTGCGTGCTAGTGAACGGAAGAAAATATAATTATAAGCGCATTTTTTACAAAAAGAGTTTTTCCGTCGGAACACCGTTATCTGACGTAACACCAACGCTCTGAGTTTAAAGACATTGATCCCTTGTGGTTTCGAGTATAACAGACGGGATTCTGTATACTGTTTAAGCTTTTACACAATCATACATTCAATCCCATTACCACTGTGAGGTAGCTTGACCACTCTCGGCGCAGCAGTCAACGCAATGTCTTCCACGAGCACGCACACCTTTGTATCGAAAGTTTTTTTCAGAAAACGTCATAGCTCTAAAGAATAACCTACCTCAGTATAAAAAAAACCTGCAAACTTCTATCTTGTTAGGGGGCATTATTACAAGTTTTTCGCGTTCAGAGCAGTTTCCAGGAATTCTGGGTTTCAACACTGTGGAATCTTTTTTTCCGTCTCGATAGATTGCACGGCCCCTGAGCCCGATCCCTTGTCTTATCTTGAAGGCAATGATGCTGTCGCTGTCTCTGCAGCCTGCAATTGGTTAATTCTTTAGCATACAGTGAGCAACCGTCTGCGGATGCATTTTGCCTGGTGCAGAACCTCGGTTCCTTTAAAAGGCAGGGAGACTGTAAACACACTGTACTTGTACTAGCCCTTACATGATCTGAACTGCTATTATCCTACGGGCAGCAGTTATTTCTCCCGAATAATAATAATTATTATTATTATTTTATTTTATGCCGGTTTTCATGCAATTTCAGTCGAAATATGCAGTGTGGATCAGGCTAGCAGTGAAAAAACTCCTGACGGTATGTCAGTGTGAAGTTTCTTTCCTATATTTAGGCTTTCGGGAAAAAAACTGCTGTCCGTGGAATTATAGCAGTTCAGTAGGGTAAGAAATAGTACAAGTGCAGTTTGTTTGCAGTCGCTCTGACTTTCTAAGGAACTGGGATGCTGATCCAGGCAAGAGTGCATCCGCAGAATGTTGCTGACTCTCTGCCGAAGATTTCACTGGTTGCTCGCTACAGAGACGGCGCTATCGCTCTCAAGATAAGACCTGGGCTTGGACTCAGATGTGGCACATTCCCTCGAGCCGGAAAACAGATTCTACCGTGTCAGCACCCAGCAGTTATGGAAGCTGTTTTAAATGCAAAAAAATAGTAAAAGTATAAAGTTTAAATTTTGAGTATTTTTATATTCTGGGGTGGTTTGTTCCATATGGCTTTGGCGTTTACCGAAAAAAAACATATGATAGTTCACTGTGCGAGGTAGATGGAGAAAGTTGAATCATTACAATGACCAATGCGACGAAAGTGGTCAAGTTGTCTCACAGTGGAAAGGGGATAAAATTTTCAACTGTTTATAAGCTTAAAAAATAGAAACGAGCCACTTTTGTAATCGGTTGAACCATAAGGGATCAATGTTTATAAGCTCACAGCGTTCTTAGTACGCCAGATTTCGTTGCGCATATGATAAAAAAAGTTTTTTAGTAAATAAATGCTGGGCCGGTTCCATTTTCTTCCGTTCAGTAGCGCGCAGAATGCTTAATAGAAATTAGCAGGATTTCAGGCCAGGCCAAACGTACATTTTATGAAGGCTGAATCTAATATCGATAGTTCTTAAAGTTCCCAGAATAAACCCCATAGTTCTGCGTGCTTTGAAGACAATCAGGGTTTAATGTTCTCAAACATTATGAACCTTGCAATTTGCTATGCTCACATCCTTAAAACATTCAGACACATTAACATCGTGGCCATCTACGCTATGTTGAGCCTGATGGTAGTCGCCAACAATCATAACGGAACATCTGTTCCAAGAATGGGAAGGCGCCATGTGCAGCACCACTGGACAAAGGCACCCATATCTTTTTTAGCAGATCAAGCAGTATGTTGCGATCTGCTGGCTTTATTGATAGGAAATTTTTAAATCTTCAGCATACAAAAGGGCCTATTATGCTAAAATAAACCTGGAACATCATTGACATAAAGACAAATCAGAGCCATCCAAGCACACTACCCTGAATATTTCCTCTCTTTAACATGTTGTATGCGGGAGCCCTGGTAAGAAGATATCACGTTCAGAATTTTACAAGGTATACCGAAAGAAGAATGTTTCAAGAGATGGAGAGTATGCTCAACACGATAAAAAGCCTAAGTGAAATCAAAATAACCTATGTAACGTGCAAAACCATTGTCCCTAGATTAAAGAAAATGTTCAAAGAAAGGGAGCTGACAGAAGTTACAGGACATTGTTTTGAGTAACCCATGCTGGGCACACTCAGTAGGTTATTCTCGGTTAAGCGATACATTACCTTATCTTCGATCAAAGTCTCCATGATTTTTGAAGCTGCAGAAAATTCTTTGATCAGATGAAAATCGTCAAATGACGTAGATTGGCCGTGTTTGGGGAAAATTCAGAATTTTTGATTCCTTCCACACACTGCGGAATGTTTTACTTTGCAGCGCTTGATTTAATATCTAACACAGAATGGACGGGAAAATATAATCAGGATCCGCCTTTATAATCCTGCCCGGGACGCTATCTGGTCCAGGACTATGAGGTTGGCGAATACGTCAAATGGCTTCCGTTACGTCCCAGAGGGTAAAAGTCATGGTTACGAGGACGGCACCGGTCAAAGCTCGGGTGGTTGAACGGGGAGTGATAGAGTTTTCAGTAAATTTTCTGGACAAGCAAGCGTTAAAACTATCAGCTGTAAAAATTTTATCCACTAAAGGATAACCAAGGGCGTTTTGATAGACAGGTTGCCATGTTTTTCTATTGGTGCTTACTGTGCGTGGAAAAACGCTTTGCGACATATAACGAAGGGTTTTAAAAACAGTTTACGACATTGGCTAGCCGCTTTTCTTCGGACAACCTTGTAGCCTGGTCAAAGATACATCGAGTGAAGGGCAGAACGGAAATGTCATTTTGTAGATGTAATCGATTAGAATTAACAAAATTTACGGCGAATAGATACAGGGAGATAAACCTCATCCATGACATTGATTATTTTCTTCAGGGAAATAAGCGAGAAATAAGTGGATCCAAAACTTCGTACAGCATACTTGTGCAGGTATTGACATTCTACTATAGAAAACAAAATCATACCAGTCGTGTGAATTCAGATGAATTTAATAATTCTTCTGAAAGGGCGTATCGGCAATCAAAGCAAAAACCATATTTTTGAAAAACTATTCATCAACTTCAAATTTTAGTGAAGAAACAACAGCACAATATTAAGAAAAAACAAAAACCTTGATTCATCCCGGAGATTTTTTCACTGCTTGCCTGATCCCACTGCATATTTCTTCTGTTATTGTCTGTAAACTGGCAGTAAATACAATTATTATGATAATTATTAGTGAATAAAATTCGGCGAGATCTACAGCCAACTTAATTGTCTGGACAGAAATACATATCCATAAGATTTTGAACTATACGTGCAAACCAACTGTCCAAGACCTTGGAACGTTTGCTCGGTGCGGGATTATCTACTAATGAAATCCCTTTGGTAAATTTTGGAACATTCGGCTTATTGTTTAAATGCAGCAAAATGACACCATTTCGAAGAAATGGGTATTTATTTGATGCATCAATGATCTGTTTCCTGTCAAGTTATTCTCAATGGGTAGCGCTCTCGTTGCGCACCAGACATACTGCATCGCTTACGATGGATGACAATCATGTTTGATTTGATGTGTTGCTTGCAAGTTGGCACTTGGAACTTATTTGCTTTGTTTCATCTTCATGAAAATTAACTAGGCTTAATTGCCTTAATAATAACTTTCAAAAATATTTGCATTGTAAAACGATTGAGGCGTGGTCAGTTTGATAATGAGGCAGAAGTATTTGCATGGGGAATCTTGCTTTTCTCACTCAAAGCTTATGGAACTAGAGAGCCAAGAAACAGCCATTGAAGGTATCGATCTACTTTCGCTTTCCCGTGTGTTATCTCTCAGATCACCTACCGAATGGCATGATGGGGATCTGCGTGGTTTAAAGCATCGAGAAGATCCCTATCGAAACACGATTGGATATCAACCTTTCGTTCTGCTTACTAGCTTACCGAGGGTTTACACCACATTTCTTGAACACAGGTCGCGACTTACGCCTTCCAAGTGATTTAACTCATCCACTACACACTTTAGACCCAATTTTAACCACTGAATACGGCACATGTCTACGTCAAGTTATTTGACAAGCGCATAATGCAGCCCGGTCCTCGATACAAACTGCTGTGCCTCATCAGTTCCATTTTAATTATCTTCTCCGTTAGTTTACAAGAGATACTTGTGAAGTTGACTGATTTGAAGCTATTTTGTGATATTCTCTCTCCTCTTTATAGATGTGGGTTATATTGGCTAGCTTTTCCTTGGTAGGCAAAGTCACAATCTTCGTCGAACTTTCGTAGACCTCGGAGAACGGAGAGGCTAGCTGGTCACTAATTTCATTCCGAATTCTGTGGATGTGCCATCCGGGCCATGCAATTAAGTGAGCTGCTGCTTTTCAGAGTTTCCTCACTGGGTCTGCTGGGAATGTCCTCGTGCTTATTTTACCTGTAGGTGTGGCACTAATGTGGTGTTCTTTCTCGCGAAAAGGCGAATTATCTGTAAACTTGGACATAAAGAACTTGGATAAGAGGTTAGTATTATCAGAGTCATCGGTCGACCTGTTTCACCGAAAGTCTTTTAGACAAGAAATTGAGTCCGATTTCTTTTTGACTCATTCACGTAAGCAAAGAATCTTTTTGAGTTTCAAGGTATGTCTTTGACTATTTTTGACTCAAAGGCTGGTCTTCCTTCTATTAGAAGATTCAGCACCTATTTCGCTGTTTCTTAAAAGCAAAAACGTTTTCGGTCGTTTATTTCTGGCGTATGTTCTCCACAGTCTTCTTTTCTTGAGATTAATTTTTAATTTCGATGTCACCCACTCGGGTCGGGAGACGCCCAATCTCCTTTTAAGTGGAAAGTTACTCTGTATAAAATGCTTAATCAAGTTGCAAAGAATAACCAAACTGAATTTTGGTCAGATAAGTGTGCACAGCTGAAGTCTGTCTCATTCAGTAGTTATTTTGTTTTGGTATAATCCCCTTTGCATACGTTTCTCTCCCTAACTGCTCGAAGTTCATGTTCATAAAAAAAGAATCTACTCTCAAGCAAGAACGCAATTATCACTTTATCCAAGGAGTACGTAAGAACTTTCCTCACGGATGCAATTGTCATCTCTACAAATGATTAGATCCAAACATCTTGACTGCTGCCCTTGTCGGAACCATGAGTCCATTGTGACGTGTTGGGTAAAAAATTCTTCAGTTTTCAGCTGAAGTAATTTCTGTTCGAATAAATTATCTGATCACGAGTGGTACATCAATACCCAATCGATGTCGGGAGTGTTGAAATCTCCAAGTATTAACGCGTGCTTGCTATGGTAGGTTTAAATTAATAAATTGTATATTTAAGGCCCAAAGAGCCCCGTCCTTACTTGTCATTTGCTTGACCTCAATGATGACTGCTTCGTCTGCGTCCGTTCGCTGTCATGGGGGTCGATAAACCATGGCAATTTGGAGGTCCGGTTGGTTTACGACATTCAATTTACAACTAAGTATTTCGCAAAATGTTTACCTATTTGGTGAGAGATCATCCGGAATGTAGTCAAAGCCATCTAGTATGAAAATTCCGATCCATCTAACATTACGTACGTTTCTATCCATGCGGATATGCTGAAATCCGTCTATTCTGACTTCCGCGTCTGCAATTTGTTCATTTATCCATGTTTCAGTTAAAGCTCTGAAGTCAGGTTGTAAATTGTCCACGAAAAGTTTGATTTCACCAATTTTGTTAAATAAACTCTGTTTATTTGTGATCATCATTTTCACCTTGTTTTGTTCTCTCGATCTCTGATGATTGTTTTTTCATTAGCCTGGCGATTATTTCTGGATACTCAAAATAACTATCCGGGCCCCTGTATGGGTTTAAATCTATATGCATTTTGTTGCGCTGCTGACCGGCGTGGTTGCCGTCAATTTCATCAGGTGTTCCCATAAAAACGAGCGCAAAGTTTTTATGATTTTATTGTCTACAATTTTTAAGTTCATCTTCCTCCTCGTATTGACGTCTTTTCAATTCTCTTACCAATGTGGTCATTTTCATCCGATCGGTAGGAGTGTAATCCGTCTATAAAAAACACTCGACGATTATTATTTCATAGCCTGGACGTTTGAGAAAGCAATATATACCTGTTGTTTGCTTCCTACAACGCACCTCCTGCGTTTTATTTCAAACGAACGATCTAATCGAAAGATTTTTTTTAGATTTCAACTATCACACTAGGTTCTTGTGTACCATTCAATAAATTTCGGAATGTCAGCAGGTCGTGTTTTTACTCTTTCAATTCACGAGTCGCCTTGGTGACTCTTTGAACCACAAGACAAATTATCTGTCAGGGAAAAAACCCGTTTCTGCCTCCTGCTTTCTTTTATTTATGGATGTTTGAATCATGCACTTTTTTACTGCTTTTATTACTGCGTTCAAATTGGTCTTTGTTGATAAGCCTGCTGGTTGATTTTCAGGCATTATTTTTGGTCTTGGAAACAGCGCAAATTCTTCTGATACTGCGTTCCTTCAAATAGCTTCCTAGTGAAGACACACCCAAACGAATTCTGACAAGGGATTAACTTTCACTCTAACTTCATTGATCTTCCAACCTTCGGTGATCATCAGCAAGGTTATTAGATTTATTTTTTTCTTCAGCTTTGGTTAATGAAACCACAATATAAATACTGGTCCTCCGCGGCACTGTTGAACAGATACAGTTCGAATTCTCGCCTTTTCTGACTACAAGCATCTTTGAAATTAAGCATGATCTTACGAATGCAGAGCTCCTGTCAGTAAAACGTTTTTTGCACAGCCTCAGCTTTTTACGCTTCAATTTTAAAGACATGCAGCAGAAACTTGTGTCCTAACGTCGTCATCTTTCGTCAAAGAAGATTGGCTATTGAGATTTATCTCTGCAGCTTTTCTTGCAATCATTCACGGTGAGCAGTTTCGCTTCCAGGAAATTTGGATCGCCAATCAATTTGTTTGATACTAGCTTTCAATTTATCTTTATTTTCGAAAAAAATGTATTCTGCCCATCGAGTGACTCCCGGAAATTGAAAATAGTGAGTATGTGTCAAGGTGCCAGACTATCTCGCCTTTAACTATCTGTTTACCCTTTTAACTGTACCGTTTTTTTTTGAGTGATCGTTAACCACTCCGCACGAAGTATAGCACGACGCCTGTGCAGGGCTCGCGGTTCGTTTGATATTCAAGTACTATTTTTCATAGAAACACTGTTTTGTCTGGTATTCGTGGCATGGATTCGGCTATAACATCCTTTAAGTTTGCGATAGTGGTGAGCTGCTGACACACACACTTCAGTTAGAGCTATGAAGTCAGGTTGTAAATGGTCCACGAACAGTTTGATTTCACCAATTTTGTTAAATAAACTCTGTACATTTGTGATCATCATTTTCATCTTGTTTTGTTCTCTCGATCTCTGATGATTGTTTTTCTAACGTCTTTGGTACGTTTGTAAGGCCACATCTTGAATATGCGATTCAAGCCTGACGACTTTGAACCCAACAGGACTTCAACATGATCGAAAGGGTGCAGCGGCAAGCCACAAAATTAGTAAGAGGTCAAGGTAAACTGTCATATGAGATTCGTCCCAATAACCTAAAGCTCTATCCTCTGAGTTATAGGCAGTTGCACGGAGACTTGATACAAACCTTCCGTATCGTGCGTGGCATGGATTGTGCCCTCCTATGTGATGAATTTTTCCACCTTGCAGCTACGAATAATCTCTGAGGTTATCCGTTAGAACTAAGTGTGTCCCTCGTAAGATTGGATGTGAGGAAGTATTTTTCACCAACCATGTCGTAAAAACCGTGGAATTAACTACCTGAGGCGATTGTAATAGCCCAGTCTGAGGATACATTCAAACATCGGCTTTACTTACATATTTTGCAGCACCACGAAGACTATGTGACTACTTAACCTTAACAATATCAGTGTACCACGTAAATCTGCCTGCATTCACTTGACTGTAACGTCTTTGTTTGCTTCTTATTCTTGCTATTTTTATGTAACAAATAGGGATTTCAAAGTTCACAGATACCTGTGAGGCTATATAATTGGAAACTTTTTGGTGATGTCCTTTCTCCTCCTTTAAAGATAAGGGTTATGTTGGCTATCTTCCACTCGGTATTCAGAGCCCCCGCCTCCATCGAACTTTCAAATATCTTTAAGAGCGGAGAGGCCAGCTGGTCATTGAGGTCATTGAGAATTTTTGCTGATATAACATCTAGGCCAGGTGATTAAGTGGGCTGTAGCTGTTTCAGATCTTTCTTACTGTGTCTATTGGGAGCGACACCGTGCTTATTTTGTTTTTAGATGTCGCAGTACTGTAGTATTCTTCCTCGTCAAAAGGTAGTTCCTCTGTAAACACGGACATTAATAAATTAGATAAGAGGCTGGTCTTATCGGAGTTATCAGTTTACCTGTTTCCCTGATAGTCTTTTAGACAAGAAATGCAGTCCCGATTTCGTTTTGCCTTATTTACGTAAGCAATAAACCTTTTCGAATTTCTTGGTATGTCTTTGACTAGTTCTGACTCAAAGGCTAATCTTTCTTTTCTCCGAAGATTCCAAAACCGATTTCGCTGTTTCTTAAAAGCTGAAAAATGTTCGGGTTGTTGATATCTGGCATATGTTCTCCACAGTCTTCTTTTCTTCTTGAGATTCCTTTTTATTTCCGATGTCACCCACTCGGGTCGGGAGACGCACGATCGCCTTTAAAGTAGGCAGAATTTCTCTACCAACTGCTAAATTGAGAAACTAATGAAAAACCAGGCCGAGTTTGGGTCAGGTACATGTGCAGGTCTCCAGTCTATCCCATTCAGTAATTCTCTCATTTTGGGATAATCCCCCCTTCCATACATTTCTCTTCCAAACTGCACGACGTTTGGGTACAGAAAAATGACTGTATTCCCAAGCAAGAACACAATGATCACTTCGTCAAAGCGGCACGTAAGAACTTAATGCAAGGATGCAATTGTCGTCTCTACTAATTATTAGATCCGAACAGCTTGACTGCTGCCTATTGTGACATGTTTGGTAAGAAACTCGTCATTTACCAACTGAAGTAATTTCTGTTCGATCGAATTTTCCGATCACGACCAGTACCTTGACAGCCAATCGATATCGGGAGCGTTAAAATCTCTAAGTATTTATAAGTATTTGCTACGGCAGATTTGCTTTACCTCTGTGATGAGTGCCTCGTCCGTGTCCGTTCGCTGTCCTGGGGGTCGATATACAACGGCAATATGGAGGTCTGGTTGGTTTGGGACTTGCAGTTTACAACAAATTTTTTCGCAAGACGAGTTCCTATTTGGCAAAGGCCCATCCGGAATGAAGTCAATGCCTTCTCGTATGAACATTGCATCGAGCTCTCTGGCAACCCTATCAGTTTGTGACAGCAAGTGTGACAGACATTTCTCCGTCAACACTGGTTCTCAAAGCAGTGTCATTCCTCCTAAACCCGGCCGATTGACGTTGCCAAAACCACGCTCATTCCTTCAGGCCATAAAATCTTCCCAGCAATTTTTGGATCACAATGTCTCTCTCTTGACATATGTCTAAGGTGACTCTTCCCTTGGATCTTTGTCGTGGCTGACGTTCTTACCGCCATTCTTGGAGCCGACATTCTAGCGGTTTTAAACCTTCTAGTTGAATGCCGGTAACGTCGCATTCATGATCACGACACTTACTTTACTGCCCATGGCATTCACCCATCCCCCGTTTCCAACCGTTTATGTGTCCTTGACCCAAAACCTGACTGTCCAATTTGCCTTAATTTGTGACTCTTCAGTGCCCTATTATATATTTCAGCCTATGTAGACGACTGGTCCTCCTGTTTTCTCTCGCCCTGCCGTTTGATTCCCAACCGCCTACGGGCTGCCAAAACCGAAGTTGACCACATGTGGCAACTGAGCACTATTAAGCAGTCTGCCAGCCTCTCGGAATTTTTATTGCACATGGTACCTAAACCACTGACTGATGATTGGTTGCCTTGAGCGATTACAGAGCCTTAAACAATATCACAAACCCGGACTGCTACCCTTTCCTGCATGTTCAGGATTTTGCAGGTGCTCTATACGTCAAGTCCGTGTTTTCAAAGATTGAAATTGTCTGTGCGTTAAACAAGATCCCTTGTGCCCCAGAGGAAGTTTCGCAGACAACCGTTCTCACACTTATTTGGCCTCCTTGAGTTCCTGCATATGCCTTTCGGACTCTATAATGCCTCTTAAACTTTCCACTTATTCGTTGAAAGAGTGCTTCCTGGCCTACCCTTTGTCGGGACCTATATTGACGACCTATTAGTAAACAGCTACACCACCGAGGAACATATGAAACATCTCATAACTGTGTTTGACCGCCTTCAGCTGTCCTAAACCCTTCCAAATGTGCATTCAGTGTATCTTCTATAGATTTATTTGGAAACCTTGTCGACAGCAACGGTATGCATCCTCTCCCTTCAAAGGTTGCAGTCATACATGAATTCCCAAATTCCCCCTTCAAAGCGTTAGCTGAAGCGATTTCTTGCCATAGTGAATTTCTTCACCAGCTCCTACCTTACAGCGACGAAACTGTTCTGTCGCTCACGAATCTCCTCCATGGTCCCAAACGTTCGTTTAAGCCTGCTGCACACGCTCTCATTGCTATTGAGAAGGTAAAAGATGCCCTGGCCGATGCCAGTCTCCTGACGCATTCTGCTCCCAATGCTCCTACCTCTCACAGGGGTGATGCCTCCAACATTGCAGTAGGTTAGGTTCTTCAGCAGAACATTGCAGGTCAAAGCCGACCCTTAACTTTCTTCTCCCGAACGTTATGACCTGCCTTAAAACGCTACACCACGTTTGAATGGGAGCTGATTGATATATTCGGTGCTGTGAAAAAACTTCCACACTTCTTTATCGACAGAGATTTCACAGTTTAAAACGATCATAAGCCCCTTAACTTTGCACTTAGCTCCGATTCTGATAAACGCAAACCCGGGAATTCGGCCAACTGCACTACATCTCGCAGTTGATCTCAGACGTTCGCCATGTCAATGGGACACTGAATGGGTGGTTTAAGCGCTTGCAAGACCCTACATCGCTCACCTACAGCTTTCTTCTGTAATTAAACTCGTTGAGATGGCCGCTGTACAACCCCGTGTAGCTTCGCCCTGTTACAAGGATGTTTCTGGTCTCCAACTCAAGGATCTACCAGTGACTTCTGGCAATGACACCATTAAAGACGATGTCTCCCCTCTATCTCATCGCCCATTTCTGCCACCATCCCTGAAAACCTCTATCACTCTGGGCTTCGAGCTACCAACAAGCTGGTTTCTGATCGCTTCGTCTGGCTTGGGATGCACAAGGACTTGAGAGCTTGGACAGGGGCTTTTCTTGGCTGTCAGCTAAACAAACTTGTGTGGCACAAAAAGGCCACCATCGGCATCGTCCCGGGCGCTGGTGCATGATTCAGCCACGTTAACCTGGACATTTGAGACCCCCTGCCTCTATCTTATGGTAGTTCCTACATCCTTACTTGTGTGAATCGATTCACTCCGTAGCAGAAAGCTATTCTTCTGCCTAAGTTCGCTGCTTCAACGGTGGTTAAAGCGTTTCACAAACGATGGTATGCCATTTTGGTGCCCCTCCACTATAACGAATGATCATAATGCCCAATTTTTATTCCTAATATTTTTCCAGTCCCTCCTCTCTTTTAAGGCTCTTCCTGCATCCACGACAGGCTATCACCCGTCTGCTAATGAGATGGTCCAGTGGTTAAACCGCAAGAAGAAGTCCTCCATAAGCAAGGTGAATGATCCAGAGAACGGGACGGACCATCTCCTTTGGTACGTTTGGGCATCTGCACCGCTCTTAAGCTGGATCTTGATTGTTCCTCAACTGAGCTCGTGTTTGGTGCCACGGTCTTACTTCCTGTTGATCTTATCTTTTCAAGTCCTCGTGGTGTGGTTGAGGATCCTGTCAACCTCCTGCACCACCTAAGGCAATAAATGCGGACTCTCCCAGTTCTGCCCAGGCCACCAGTCGCCGAGTCTTATATCTAGATCAACCTGGATATATGCTCTCACGTCTATCTAAGATGTGACTGAGTATGCCAGTCATAGAAACCACATACTACGACCAATTCCAAGCTGTCTCTTGAGGAAGGAAGACCTTCCGCATCCAACGCAGTACTCATGAGGATGTCATTGGTGTGGACCACCTCAAAGCTGCTGTCCCGAGCCCTGCGGTTACCTAGCCCTGAACCTTCACCTCCCAAACCCTCTATCCCTCCGTCCCACATACCCCTCTTCCACCCCCAACCCTTCAGCCACAATGCCTATCCAATATCCTGCTAAACGCCCTGTATATGTAACTCACAGTGGTCATCACGTTCATTTTTCGTGATCGTCTCGTTCACAATTTTTGACTCCTTCGGCACCTTTTTAACGTTGCCCTTCGGTCTCGGAGCGGGGTTCTTTGTCGAACTGCCGACTATTTAGCCTTTAACTAACATATCACCCTTTTTTACAGAATGGCAACCACTCCGCAAGAACGCTATAACACGAAGGCTGTGATAGACTCACTGGTCGTTTTAATATTCAAGTACTATTTCTAACACAAACTCTGTGTTATCCTGATACCCATGGTATGAGATCGGCTAAAATTATCCTTATAATTTGCTAAAAATACTCCTAGAATAGGTTGACGAGGGAAGTACACATGTCAATTAATCAATATTCTCCTGCAATTTCAAGAAGTTCAGTTTAGTTTTCCTGTTTACCTTCGCACGCTCCAATTTGATATCTGTCGTTTTTGGATGAGAAATAACTCGAGAGTTATGCATAGAAGCTACTATCGAAAGATGTTTGTATGCTATATGCTAAGGACGATTTAAATCAATATGTAGTGCATCGATTTCATCCAGGAGCGGGCTATTTAATTGTGTGTCAAGCATTTCCAGCTTCTCTATTAAACAGGCGATGGACTCTCAGATAATGGAGTCTTTTAGAATCAAGCAATTTCTTAGTCAGCCATATTCCCCCGACATTGCATGCAATTTGCTCTGTTTGGTCTGATACCCTTCGTCTATATTTTACGTGCTTAAGATTGCCTCCTTCCTGACACCCTTTCCTGTTTCTTCTATACGACTGGCCGACAGGCATGGTTACCCAAGGGTCCTCAACTTGTTGGTATACGCAGGTTTTTACTATCAACATACGCTTTGGGGATAAACCACAAAGACCCATCTTCAGCTCGTCAAGATTTAAAAACATACTCTGTGCATTTGTGTTTATGTACCCGTTCTCCATGTCACTCAAGCTTTCGTTTAATGTGTCGGATATTGAGTTATCTAGATCAGACTCGTCCAGTCACAGCACATTCAGTGCTGCCTTATTTGGTAACTTTCTATATCTTAATTGCGTTGCGCTTGGCTGAACCTCTACCTCAGTTCTTGAATCAGTAGAAGATGTTTCAGACAGTTCGGTTGTGAGAAGTCCGATTGGAAATGTGATTGGAAACGCGTAAGTCCATTTAACCTAAACATTCTGAAGTGAATGAGCATGGATTGTTCGTGACTAAGCTCTAAGGGGATGGGAGCATGTCGAATCTACTGGATTCTCTTCCAGTGTTCGAAAGGTGGCAGGCTTTGGCAGGTTTTTAAGGTATTATGAATTAGACCGTAGCCGCATTAGGACTTAGGAAACTCGCTTCGCGGGAATGCTTGCACTTAATTCAGGGAGCCCCTGGATGCTAAAGTATTGCTCTCTGCAAACCGCATTTTATTTTCTGCTTCAGTGTCAGTCCCTTGCGGCGGCGGATCAGAAAAACCTTTGCGATTTTCTGTTTGATACCCTGTTTTGTAAAATTTTGAAGGAGCTTTGGGCACAGAATTCTCTGAATAGTAACCAGTAGTTTTGATGGCAAAATTAGAAGCCCTGCCCCTTCCGCGTCCATCGCATGCCAGTATTAATATTAGGTGCAGATTTTGGAACTCATAGCATTAACAGTGATGGGTTGATCTGTCGCTGATGTCTCTGTTTTGAGTGTCAAAATAACACAACAACTTTTTTGAAAGCCAAGACGTTTAGTTGTCTGCATTTTTGTTACAAATGTATGACGTAAGTCAAGTTTTGAGAGACGACGAAATATTGCACTGCCAGCAAGAAAACTCCATCAGCATTATTCTTATTTATCCACAACTTATCAATATGGCTAAAAATGGCTATATATGCCCTCCCCACGGCGTCGCATTCAACACGACAGCCACAGCTGACATTAAAATTCAAAAATATTTTGAGGGATGCCTCCTGTCCTTTATTCTTTCCCATCTACCATGACCATAGTCTGCAAGCCGTGAGCGAACCTTCCGACTGTAGGCTATCCTGACGTGGCTCATACTGTATAATGCAACATAAGACCGTTTACTGGGTATGTGCAATAGCGGAAGAAGTGGGTTAAAACAGCAGCCATCAGTCATTGGAATTTATTGACTTTTCCTTATCCATTAACAGGACCAAATTCCACTGGCCCTTGAAGTTTCTTACATGAAAATAAAATTTAAGTGTAAAGTACCCAATAAATTAACTTTTGAAGTAAACTATGTGACAGCATCATATCCTAAGTAGAGCCTGTTCACAATTTAACAAATATTACGTGGTTGTCCCGCTGTAACAGTTAAAACTTGGCCAAAATATTCATATTTTTTCCCGTCGGCGCATTAAATAGGTAAACATAGACCAATTGACTCGAAGGTGGTAAGCAAACTCTGAAAAATTAAAAAGAGTTAATAATTTACAGCTTTAAAATAACAAAACTTGGGGAAAACACTCGAGGTATACTTTGGTTGATTTTTGCTGCCACATCAGCAGATATGGCTTCCAAAATATCAATTTTCAAGAAAACTTTGAGTGTGTCTTGACCGCCAGTAAATTTAACATTGCTATGTAAAATAAATACGCACATGTTCGATTTAACCCTGAAATTCGTTACATAGTACATTATTTGAACAAATGATCGATTATATGACTTCCTCAGACTTTTATGCATCAATGCGCATATCAATTATCAATAATGCAGAGTGAATGATTAAAGAAAAGACCTTACGGAAATGTAATCTAAAAACGGTGTCTAGGTCTCGTTTCAATTTTTCTCTTTAACAGGAAATTTTTATTATGATTATTTGATCAAAAGATGGAGATTAATTATTAAAATGTGAGCGCTGATACATAATTTCTCGCTTTTGTAGCTTGTGGAGTTGGCCTGGGGATGCACGAAAACTTTTCTCCTCATTTTGTTTAAAAACGCAATTTCATTCAATTAGGGCGTCCATACCTTTCAAAATTCCGGAACAAGGATGTCTCTATCATGTGCGTTGGTTGATTTTTTCAGTATTTTAAATAAGACATCTGTTCAAATTTTTGATTTCTTATTCATCCTGATTTTTATCTCAATAATCGTTGTATTATTAGAACAAACGTAGCCAGGTTCAACTTTGTTTTTATAAATATAAAACTCGCTGTATAACGCCTTGTTGTAGCTGCCTAACACATAACAGACGCAGGTATCAGTAAACAAGTTGTTTTTCTCGCATACATTTTAATTTCATATCCTGCATAAGACTATGAATAATATCGGAATCCATGACCTCGCTTATCTTTTTGAACTATTTATATATCCATGCGGATTGCTAGCAAAACCGTTGGAAATAGCATCTTCCCGAAAAGCCGGATGTTTAGGGTCCTAGATCGGTGGTTACATGACATCAGCTGATCAGGGATGGGATGTCTTGCTCGTAGATGCAACTAAGCCAGAATTGCCTATTCTGGTCTCCGTCACAACTCATTCGAGCAAGTGTTTGAATCTCATTTTTAGGTTAATTTCTTAATCTTTTCATTCGCGGCATTTTTTCACGTAAAACCGCTTACTTCAGAACTGAACAGTATACAAACCACACCTAATGGATGTAGTTTATTTCGTAATTTGCATTTTCAGTTATTTTTATAATTCGATGTTAAACTGAGTTCGAACAGCATAAGATACGGGTAATAATGATATTTTTAGTCCTTAGTGGTCGTTTAAACGAGATTTATTCAATTCAATTAAATATAGGCTTTTTGAACATATATTTTCAAATATAATACAAAAATAAGGCCGTTGTCCATAACTGCGTAGGGCTGCAAGAATATGTTTTCACATTCGTGCGACAGTTAATAGCTTTCTCCTTTCGTAGCTGTCAACGCCTGGGCGGTTGTTCACTATTGAATTTGAAAATTAATTTTAATGTGTGATTCAATGGGAGGTAGCAATATAGTATTGCAATGTCTTGCTGAAATCCTCTAAAAGGCACATTTATTAACCGATTTTTCATGTTTCGATCATAACTAGTCTCAGAAGTTTTCCTTAAGCCATTTTTATCCGCAAATTCTTCAATCCCCAATTTTAATTGTCTTAAACTGGACGCTATAATGACCTCACCCGTTTACAAGTGTTTTCGAAGGTTGCTTTGAAAAGCCCTGCCAACACGTGGCAGCAAATTAGAGGGGTCGTCAGGCAGAGCCAGAGGCGGTCAAAGACATGCAAACTTCTAAGAAGTTTTTGGAGGCTTTTTAATCGTTGAATTTACCACTTTGACTTCAAAAATACACAAATGAGTGCCTGTCCTGTTCGCGAACTTATTTGGTTTCGACTTTTTATCGTATCCGTCTCCCACGTTTTAACGTTCGAGTTTCGTGTCTATCAAGTTTCTACGGAACAATACACGGCATCCTCGCTCACTATCATTCCGCATATTTTGGTATTTAGTGTCGTCCACCGATGACTTATGTGCTCGCAATTGAAATTCCAAGATAACAGCACTCAAAAGTGTTTTCCGTTACCTTCACCAAACGACGTACCTGTCGCATCCATAGCGTGCCATCGTGGGCTTTTTACCTGTCGGACATATGTGCGAGCTAG
>WEDG01011101.1:0-76367 GCA_017591395.1 Schistocephalus solidus
CTTATTATTTCAGGTTGCAAAAATAAATTCAAGATTTTAAGACAGTGTCTGTGCCAAGGTAGCATTGAAAACGCCAGTCAGGCTACGGACCCGCTGTGGAGTTATAGGGTAGCGAAGAGGGCTGTTGGGCAAAGGTGCGAGACAGTGGCAGGGCACGAAGAGACGTTAGATCGAAGACTGAGATGTAGCAGAAGAGGGATGGCCATATCGCCCGCTCACACTATATTCGTAGTCAACACACGGAACGTGAGTCAGACGGCTTAGGCTCGTCGGCCGCACCTGTCGCGCAAAGGGCGCGAAACGCCATTCATCAGACGAATGAACCACGAAGGTCATTCACACGTTCGAATATCTAGCCCTTCATGATTCCACCACCCCTAACGCATACCCCTGCCTTAACTACCGACAATGAACAGTTAGAATTCATCTTGCTCAATTGGACGCATTCCCGTTACCTCTCATACGTAATTGCATAGGGCTTACAAGTAATCACAATGATTTCCGCAAACAGTCCTGCCTCACGGCGATGACCACAAAATGATCAATTTTTTTCATTTAAGTAGGCTGTTGCTCTTCCTGACAGTGAACCCTGTGTCGTCGGCAGTGCTGCAACTGGGACTGCATAATAATTATTCGGAGGGACTGCCTCCAGCGCTGGCTCAGCATGGCTTCACTCAGGCCGGACAAGGAGTTCTTCCAATGGCAGCTGAAGTGCAAGCCTGAAGAGGCCTCGGTGTTTTGACACGTGACCTAGCGCAGACCGATGAAAGCGTGCATAGAAAGTAGAAGTAGGCTTGTAGTCGGTCAATTTGAAATGCGAAAGAGGTTGTTTGGGTGGAGATTAGAGATGAGTTAGCTTCGTTGCCAAGATTGCGGGAGGCTGCGAAGGAAGGTGAGTGCGAGTACACGTGCAGTAGACTGATCAGATTTAAATTCATTCAAGTAACCGCCCCGAGAACGAGGCGCTGCAAAATGTCCATATAGACTCATTGTATTGCACCCCCACACGGAAATCTTTAGTAAAAGGCGAAAGATTTATCCGCAATTGAGGGGATGCCAGAGGCGACATAGCACCCACCTCCCCAACACCACCCCCTTCTAACTTGCCTGTCCCCTTTCTCCAAACTCAATCTTTCCTACTCGTTTCCATTCACTCCGTCTGTTGCACATCACCATCCTCTCACGTAGTCATTCCCTCTTCATTTCTAATTTCATCACTACCTCCTTCTTCTAAGTTCTCTCACACTTCTTCCGGCTATTTTTCTGTCTACTTATTTACCTATTTCAGTAGGATGACGCCATACATCACAGACCACCATTCAACGCATACACGCCGACCCTCTCCCTCCCCCCGCCCCACCAACTTCACTCTGCACTCGTCAGTTCAACCGTCGTAATCCGACCATGTGCACCGTATGCTCCACTGAAGCGTAGTGCAGGAACGGGGATTTGTGCATAAATTAGTTTTCCGTGATAGTATACTTGCGCTGCATCACCGCGCACTCTCTTTATCTCTTCCCTTACCCGCCTGCGACCGGTGTGATGAGATCGCCAAGGACACCGGAGGTAGGGTCGGGCGAAGGTGAATCATCTCCACGGAGTGCAAGAGCGGGTGTGGCATGAGCCGGCACCTACGCGTTCCCATGTTGGGCACGAGCTCCAATGTTCGGCATTTATTATGGCACTTCATCCCAAATAATAAAGTATGACGCACCCTGATTTGGCCCCCGTTTTGGTCCAGCACATCTAACAAGTGGCCCGTTTAGGGGGCACTCTACACTCACTTCACTTAGCGCAACCACATGCCGCCGTGGCCTTATTTGCCTACCTAATTTCCCATAACACCAGTACTTCATTTCCTTCAAACAGTGGAGATGGGGAGGATGAGGAGGAAGAAGAAGAAGACGATGAAGAAGAAGAAGAAGAAGATAATGACGAAGAATAAGAATAAAGCAGGCCATGGGTTGTGCCGGGGAGGCAACGACGAAGCAGGTACGCACTAGTAATCGAACAACTGGCAGCAGGCGGAAGGCGTTTGCCCCATTTTTGTCGAGGTCCAAACGTCAGGACTGAGGAGGATGCTGCGCACTTGCTCCGGCATTCTGCTTAATTCGAACATTTTTTATAAACTAGCAGATCTAAACTGCAATCTATCCCCCTTCCAAAGGTACCCAATGCCACTCTCCTTTCTTCACAATGAGGCCTATCGTGCTTGCGCTCTTTCCTATTCCTGTGGCTGCATGGGAGCCAGAGACGTGTGCAACTCTTATTGAATATTCCGGTTGACAAAAGTCGACTGAGTACCCCTTCCTAAAAATACCCATTTCCGCATATGAAAGCCCTGCTCTTCTATTTCTTCCGTTGCATCCTCAGCTGCCGGAAGGCATTGCAGGTAGCTGCTGCTCGTGGGTGGCAACTTTGCATCTATTACGTACTGTGCTTCGTAATGAAAGCACAAACACCACATTCTTACGAAATAGGTGGAGCGGTGAGGAGTTTTTAATCCTCATTGGCGCCCTTGCACCTTTTGAGTGCTGCATAATGCAAGTGCCATTTTTATGCTCACATTTGCCTGTTTTCATGTGTACGAGACAGACGTATGAGCACAGTGGATATTATGTGAAAAAGGTACAAACGCACGTCCGAGTGATGAGTAGCGCGTGCTCAATCCAAAGTGTCGTTGTCCATTATTTCGGTGATTGGTACTGATGACCTGACATACTGGTGACATTACGCATGCTGACGCAGATGCTGATACTTATGTTTCCTTCTCCAGAAGATGTCTTCTCACTACGCTATTTCCCTGCACAGTGCTTCAACCACAACACTCACCTATCCGACTGCATGGAAATGCTCTGATTACGCAGACTGTAGCAAAGGGTGGGTTGGTTGATGACATTCGGAGAGGAGGAAACATTGTGCATAGAGCTCACAGATATTTCACAGATGCATGAGCTGCTTGATGTCATGGTGCTGGGAAGCTCTAACAGGCAATTGCGAGTAAGGAGGAGGATTAGGAGGGTGTGGGGTGGGAGTGGGTGATTGCGGCGCATATGAGTGGGTGGGAGGTGGGTTGGGAGCACTGGCATAGGTTTGCTTATAGAAGCAAAGATGGTTTTTACAAACCTAGCCTTATTATTTCAGGTTGCAAAAATAAATTCAAGATTTTAAGACAGTGTCTGTGCCAAGGTAGCATTGAAACGCCAGTCAGGCTACGGACCCGCTGTGGAGTTATAGGGTAGCGAAGAGGGCTGTTGGGCAAAGGTGCGAGACAGTGGCAGGGCACGAAGAGACGTTAGATCGAAGACTGAGATGTAGCAGAAGAGGGATGGCCATATCGCCCGCTCACACTATATTCGTAGTCAACACACGGAACGTGAGTCAGACGGCTTAGGCTCGTCGGCCGCACCTGTCGCGCAAAGGGCGCGAAACGCCATTCATCAGACGAATGAACCACGAAGGTCATTCACACGTTCGAATATCTAGCCCTTCATGATTCCACCACCCCTAACGCATACCCCTGCCTTAACTACCGACAATGAACAGTTAGAATTCATCTTGCTCAATTGGACGCATTCCCGTTACCTCTCATACGTAATTGCATAGGGCTTACAAGTAATCACAATGATTTCCGCAAACAGTCCTGCCTCACGGCGATGACCACAAAATGATCAATTTTTCATTTAAGTAGGCTGTTGCTCTTCCTGACAGTGAACCCTGTGTCGTCGGCAGTGCTGCAACTGGGACTGCATAATAATTATTCGGAGGGACTGCCTCCAGCGCTGGCTCAGCATGGCTTCACTCAGGCCGGACAAGGAGTTCTTCCAATGGCAGCTGAAGTGCAAGCCTGAAGAGGCCTCGGTGTTTTGACACGTGACCTAGCGCAGACCGATGAAAGCGTGCATAGAAAGTAGAAGTAGGCTTGTAGTCGGTCAATTTGAAATGCGAAGAGGTTGTTTGGGTGGAGATTAGAGATGAGTTAGCTTCGTTGCCAAGATTGCGGGAGGCTGCGAAGGAAGGTGAGTGCGAGTACACGTGCAGTAGACTGATCAGATTTAAATTCATTCAAGTAACCGCCCCGAGAACGAGGCGCTGCAAAATGTCCATATAGACTCATTGTATTGCACCCCCACACGGAAATCTTTAGTAAAAGGCGAAAGATTTATCCGCAATTGAGGGGATGCCAGAGGCGACATAGCACCCACCTCCCCAACACCACCCCCTTCTAACTTGCCTGTCCCCTTTCTCCAACTCAATCTTTTCCTACTCGTTTCCATTCACTCCGTCTGTTGCACATCACCATCCTCTCACGTAGTCATTCCCTCTTCATTTCTAATTTCATCACTACCTCCTTCTTCTAAGTTCTCTCACACTTCTTCCGGCTATTTTTCTGTCTACTTATTTACCTATTTCAGTAGGATGACGCCATACATCACAGACCACCATTCAACGCATACACGCCGACCCTCTCTCCCTCCCCCCGCCCCACCAACTTCACTCTGCACTCGTCAGTTCAACCGTCGTAATCCGACCATGTGCACCGTATGCTCCACTGAAGCGTAGTGCAGGAACGGGGATTTGTGCATAAATTAGTTTTCCGTGATAGTATACTTGCGCTGCATCACCGCGCACTCTCTCTTTATCTCTTCCCTTACCCGCCTGCGACCGGTGTGATGAGATCGCCAAGGACACCGGAGGTAGGGTCGGGCGAAGGTGAATCATCTCCCACGGAGTGCAAGAGCGGGGTGTGGCATGAGCCGGCACCTACGCGTTCCCATGTTGGGCACGAGCTCCAATGTTCGGCATTTATTATGGCACTTCATCCCAAATAATAAAGTATGACGCACCCTGATTTGGCCCCCGTTTCGGTCCAGCATATCTAACAAGTGGCCCGTTTAGGGGGCACTCTACACTCACTTCACTTAGCGCAACCACATGCCGCCGTGGCCTTATTTGCCTACCTAATTTCCCATAACACCAGTACTTCATTTCCTTCAAACAGTGGAGATGGGGAGGATGAGGAGGAAGAAGAAGAAGAAGACGATGAAGAAGAAGAAGAAGAAGAAGAAGAAGATAATGACGAAGAATAAGAATAAAGCAGGCCATGGGTTGTGCCGGGGAGGCAACGACGAAGCAGGTACGCACTAGTAATCGAACAACTGGCAGCAGGCGGAAGGCGTTTGCCCCATTTTGTCGAGGTCCAAACGTCAGGACTGAGGAGGATGCTGCGCACTTGCTCCGGCATTCTGCTTAATTCGAACATTTTTTATAAACTAGCAGATCTAAACTGCAATCTATCCCCCTTCCAAAGGTACCCAATGCCACTCTCCTTTCTTCACAATGTGGCCTATCGTGCTTGCGCTCTTTCCTATTCCTGTGGCTGCATGGGAGCCAGAGACGTGTGCAACTCTTATTGAATATTCCGGTTGACAAAAGTCGACTGAGTACCCCTTCCTAAAAAAATACCCATTTCCGCATATGAAAGCCCTGCTCTTCTATTTCTTCCGTTGCATCCTCAGCTGCCGGAAGGCATTGCAGGTAGCTGCTGCTCGTGGGTGGCAACTTTGCATCTATTACTTACTGTGCTTCGTAATGAAAGCACAAACACCACATTCTTACGAAATAGGTGGAGCGGTGAGGAGTTTTTAATCCTCATTGGCGCCCTTGCACCTTTTCGAGTGCTGCATAATGCAAGTGCCATTTTTTATGCTCACATTTGCCTGTTTTCATGTGTACGAGACAGACGTATGAGCACAGTGGATATTATGTGAAAAAGGTACAAACGCACGTCCGAGTGATGAGTAGCGCGTGCTCAATCCAAAGTGTCGTTGTCCATTATTTCGGTGATTGGTACTGATGACCTGACATACTGTGTGACATTACGCATGCTGACGCAGATGCTGATACTTATGTTTCCTTCTCCAGAAGATGTCTTCTCACTACGCTATTTCCTGCACAGTGCTTCAACCACAACACTCACCTATCCGACTGCATGGAAATGCTCTGATTACGCAGACTGTAGCAAAGGGTGGGTTGGTTGATGACATTCGGAGAGGAGGAAACATTGTGCATAGAGCTCACAGATATTTCACAGATGCATGAGCTGCTTGATGTCATGGTGCTGGGAAGCTCTAACAGGCAATTGCGAGTAAGGAGGAGGATTAGGAGGGTGTGGGGTGGGAGTGGGTGATTGCGGCGCATATGAGTGGGTGGGAGGTGGGTTGGGAGCACTGGCATAGGTTTGCTTATAGAAGCAAAGATGGTTTTTACAAACCTAGCCTTATTATTTCAGGTTGCAAAATAAATTCAAGATTTTAGACAGTGTCTGTGCCAAGGTAGCATTGAAACGCCAGTCAGGCTACGGACCCGCTGTGGAGTTATAGGGTAGCGAAGAGGGCTGTTGGGCAAAGGTGCGAGACAGTGGCAGGGCACGAAGAGACGTTAGATCGAAGACTGAGATGTAGCAGAAGAGGGATGGCCATATCGCCCGCTCACACTATATTCGTAGTCAACACACGGAACGTGAGTCAGACGGCTTAGGCTCGTCGGCCGCACCTGTCGCGCAAAGGGCGCGAAACGCCATTCATCAGACGAATGAACCACGAAGGTCATTCACACGTTCGAATATCTAGCCCTTCATGATTCCACCACCCCTAACGCATACCCTGCCTTAACTACCGACAATGAACAGTTAGAATTCATCTTGCTCAATTGGACGCATTCCCGTTACCTCTCATACGTAATTGCATAGGGCTTACAAGTAATCACAATGATTTCCGCAAACAGTCCTGCCTCACGGCGATGACCACAAAATGATCAATTTTTTTCATTTAAGTAGGCTGTTGCTCTTCCTGACAGTGAACCCTGTGTCGTCGGCAGTGCTGCAACTGGGACTGCATAATAATTATTCGGAGGGACTGCCTCCAGCGCTGGCTCAGCATGGCTTCACTCAGGCCGGACAAGGAGTTCTTCCAATGGCAGCTGAAGTGCAAGCCTGAAGAGGCCTCGGTGTTTTGACACGTGACCTAGCGCAGACCGATGAAAGCGTGCATAGAAAGTAGAAGTAGGCTTGTAGTCGGTCAATTTGAAATGCGAAGAGGTTGTTTGGGTGGAGATTAGAGATGAGTTAGCTTCGTTGCCAAGATTGGTGGATCAGTCACTGACTGGTTTTGACAGTTAAAGGGTAGCAAATGGACGGACAGCGTCCTCCGGGCGCTTAATAATAAAACCATGAACAGTTTTAGGCAAGTATTATTGATATTTACGCAACCAAATGTATCTTGTCAGAAACCCGTCTTTATTAAACATTTTTTTCCAGAGCCTCCATATTTACCATAGCATTTGCGAAAGCGACATTCAATTCCCTATACAGAAGACTTCTTGTTAAATCAACACAGTATTTCGTTAAAATGAAATTCGATTTTTTAAAATATTATTATTACTGTAAGAATCACACCTCATTCGGGGATGATACAATTCCCGCATTTTCGGATCATTGATAGTGAACGTCGTTAGGTTAGCACTCGCAAAATAGAGCAGCTATTCTGAACTCTTTAACACAAACACCCGAGAAGAGATATCTCAAACTTGCAGGGATGACAGTCATATAAAAAATTTAAGAATTCAAGTTATGCAAAAGTACGTTGTCGATTATTCATCCAAAGGTAGAAAACGTTTAACCAGTCAATGGAAAGTAAGTGAGGAGGAGTTCCGTCAACGAATTACATACTGTTCATTGGTTGTTTTACCTTCGCAATTCTACCCTCAGTTTTCTTCTTGTACAGACCTCAGAATGAATAATCGAAAACACAGTTGACATGAATACCTATTGTGAAAAATACTTCAAATTGAATTACTATCGAACACGGTAGTAGTCGTTGCTGGACATCGAAGAAATTTCCTATGCTATTTAATATCCCAGAAGAGTCCATCGTTTCGTGCATTCTACTATAATAAAACATCAATATGAGAGGTTCCCTTCTGGAACCTGAAATTTCCATCTTGATTCATTGAAACTAAGATTCAGGAAAGCGTAAGAAATTGCAGTGTTTTCCTAAAGCAAGCCCAGAATTCAGCTTTAGGAATTCTTTGTGCAAATATCTTAGGTCTTTAGCCACAAAACGGAGGTTTAAACTTGTTTACCAGCACTTTTGTTTTTTTACAGTGAAGATGAAAGACTCTCAACAAAATATGTTCAACATACTGTGGCGGTGGACTACAGAAACACTTATTTTAAATCGAAAGTGCGCGACAAGATACTTTGTTGTATAATATAGTTTTCGCTAATGTGGAAGTTAGAAACGCGATAGACAGGAGATTATCAACTTAGGCAAAATCTTAGTACATATTCGGATACGCTCTTGCGTATTTTCAGTCTTAGAACTGGGTATTAAAGTAAACAAATGAAGCGAAATCACTTCAATATAATATGAAATGTGGGTTCATTTATTTTCAACCGAAAACGTATCACTTTTTCTCAGGGAAGTTACAAAACCGATAAAACATCCACATTTTCTACCTAACCTAATCTTAGCTAAAGATAAAGTCAGCTTCCATTCATCAGCGAAATATCTAACTGATGCGATTTTTAAAAAGATTACTTATTATTAAGCGTGTTTGAATTGAACTTAGTAGTCGAATTTTGTTGTAGACGATCATCATTCTTGGCAACGAGTTTTCATGTTTGGATGAGTCTGCAAATATGGAATGATGGGTTAGACAGAGAATCCAAACGATCGTGCCTACTTAAACGTTCATCTCCATTAGAAGGAATATACAAAAGCTCACCATTTCTGTAATTGCTTTTAAGAAGTGTCTTATTTTGAAGATTTTGATAAACACATAGAGCAGGATCTAACCGTATTGTCGATACATTGAAAACAGTGGAAATCGAGAAATATTCACTGGTTTTCCAAGGACGATCTGAAACTAATTGTGATTCACTAAGATAAATATCAATAAAAAATTGACGAAAAGATAGATTCTCAATCTGCACAAAATGGTTCGCAGACGGTGTCACTGAAAATTTTATTTAAATGTATTCATCGAATTTACAGGGATTTTCACGTTCTGAGAACGTGAATTTTTTTCGTTAAATTAGTATTTCTCAACAAAATAATATTACTTTTCACATTTACTTTAATGGTTCAATTAGCTTTAGGTTGCTCATTAATATTTCCAATCTTCGGTGCATGTGTTGATGCCAGTTTGCGAATGATCAGCAATCTTTCGTAAGTTTCAGCATTTTGTACGAGTTAGGTCAAACACCGTGATACTGAAGCGAAGCTTAATTTGAAGTGTTTTCATTCAAACGCAGTAAGGTTTCTCGCCGCGTAAAGCCAAATTACGTCCGCAAATTAATTCCACTGAGCGTATATCCCTTGTGAGTCTGTACTAAAAACTCACCACAAGTAATTTTTAAGACTTGAGAACAGTTTACAGTGTTGGCTTGCATTTGGCTACTTTATTTTGCTCCCTTTGTAGAATTCAGCTGAGGCGAAATTAATTGCCTTCACAAAAACCATCCCCACGCGAGCCAAAGCTGTGGACGCAGATCACTATCCGACACTATCCTCAAAGCAACCGAGCCAACGACTGCAAGCCAACGACGATGCACCCACCCAAAGTGATAGGAAAAAAAGTCGGCACCGAGGCGCACTGATGCAAATGTATATTCGCTGCAGGTTAACAGCGCGAACACAGATTAGTTTGTCATGAAACTATGTACGCAAACATCAGTGGTGCTCATAGTGGTGATGGTGATGATTATTATTATGACCTAGGCCGCAGCCTTCACGGCACTGCCTGCAGTATCCTCCTCCTCCTCTTCCTCCTCTTCTTCCTCTCCTTCCTCATCAACTTGTTTGCCCCCGGCCTCCAGCTGCTGGCGTTGGTGGGCCAGTTGCTTCATGTACTCAGCCTGCGCCTTGACTCGCCTCTCTTGAAGAACCTTCTCAGTTGCCAGTGCAAGTCTTCGGATGTTGCTAATGCAGGCGGCCGCAGCAGACTGGAGTTCAGCGTTCTACAGGGCAAAAAATTCCAGGTGAAAAGCGGCTCAGGACGAGAATTCGGCACGCAAAAAACACACACACACATGTCAGTTCGATCGCCGTAGCCCGAAGATGTACATCGTATGCTCCACAAAAGGATGGTGCAGGGACGGTGACTTACGAGTGGATGGTTTTAAGTGATTGTAGCCTTGACTGCAGCTAACGTACTCTCCTCCCCACCTAAGTCCGGCATCATGCTATGACCTTGTATACGCCTACTACTACTACTACTACTACTACTACTACTACTACTACTACTACTACTACTACTACTACTACTACTACTACTACTACTACTACTACTACTACTACTACTACTACTACTACATGACCTGGCCTCCCAAACACAAGCATCAGGTTTTCACACAACAGATGTTGAACGGCTCACATCTCACATGTGCGAGATAGCCAGAGGTCACGGTAAGAAGGAGCCATCGTAACCTGACTCTCAAACCACCAGTCAGCCACTCAACACAACACACATTGAACTGCCTGCGAGGTTTGAGTGTAATTGTCAGTAAGCACCCTTCCAACCCGCGGCGCTTATCGCCCCGTGATATTCTCAAGCTCAGATCACACATGCAGCAGAGGAGCCACATGGTGAAGGAGCCGAGGATCATACTTACCTCTCAATCAGCCATGCAGACTGAGAGCATGTTTTTTGTCGTGCTGCGTTTGATCATCTGAGGTGCAGAGGCTGATGAGGAGAGATGCAGTGTTGTGGTATAGCCGGCGGTGTTCTACCGCAGGTTTTCATTGAGACGCATGTGACCTAATAGGCCCATGCGGTGTGTGAATGTGCGTGGGTAGTGCGGACAGTTGAGTCGGGTGCGGCGGGTGTATGTTGCTGCTCCTGACACTAATTCACCGGTCTCTGTGTGATGGATTCGCAAGTGACCGACCAGGCCGATGCGTGATTTGCATGTGCGGTGCCAATAAGGACAAGATATTTCGGCAGGTGCTGAGTCTGGGGGTACTGCTGATTGTACTGAGAGTTAAGCTCATGGGAGGAATATGGGAATTGTTGATGGGTGCGAAACATTTGTTGGCATCGCGGTGGATTCCGCTCTCGTGGATGCGCATGTGACCGAGCAGGCCCATGCGATGAGTGAATGCGCGTGGGCAGTGAGGGCATTAAAGGCGGCGGCCTCTGTTTTGTGTTGTTTCTCCAGGCACTAGTTTGCCAGTCTCTGTGTGATGGATTTGCAAGTGACCGACTGGGCCAATATGTGAGGTGAATGTGCGATTTCAATGAGGACAGGTTTTTACCGATTACCCATCGCTGGTACTGAGGCGATGGTGATGTTGGAGGTAGCAGGTGGCAGGTAGTCGGAGGTGGCTACTGAGGTGGTGGGAGTCGGGCAAGTGATGTTCGTCACCATGATCGGCGGAAAAGGGAGGATAATGTCGGTGATCGAGGGCGGCGGGACATCGATGAAGTGGTTATCAGTGGTTGGGGTGGTCGTCGTCGTGAAGTTTGAGGCAGGTGTTGCAGAAGTTTATGTTGTGGGACTGCTTTTGCATTGAGTTCGAAGATGTCCGACCAGGTTGATTCGCGCGCGGAATGTGCGCTGACAGCTTGGGCATTGGCGGCATTGCTCCGGGGTGCTTGTGACTTGCAAGCCACCAATTTGGCCTTAGAAGTGGCGATCCTGTTGGCCCCACAGATTTTTGCCCTAATTTTCACCTATCTTATCAATTCCGATCTATCCAGGGCGAGGTCCTCCCAGGTCACCGGGTTGATTTGTAGTTGATTCAGAGATTTCTTCAGAGTGTCCTTTAAGCGTCGTTTTTGACCGCTCTGTTTGTGAACACCCGTAGCGACATCTCCTTAGAAAAGTCGTTTGGGTAATCACTCGTCGTCCATTCTCACCAGCAGGCCGCTCCATCACAGTTGTACTTGCCTCAAGACAGAGTTAAGAAGATCGAAGACGGGACAGGACGCAGAAGACTGGCACGGCGTGAGCCTGCACATACGCGTGCCATTTCAACGCCTCAATGTGTGAAATTTGTTACTAGTGTACGCCTCCAATGACGGCTGTTGTGCCACGATCTGGACCCCCGAGGTGGATAATCACAAGTAATTTGCAGCCCATCTTAGAAGTAATCATTTTGAAGCACGAGGAATTTTACGCAGCCTCCGGATATATGAGGACGGAAAAACAATTGAACGAATCGAGCGTGGAATGTGGACTTTCGTCCAGAAAATTACGCTGTGAGGCATTAGTAGGACAGAGAACCTCAGTGTCTTATTTGCAGCGCTTCTTTCAACAAGTAGAACTATCGACAGCTTGAGAATCACATTGCGTGAGGTTGTTGTCTTCCGGTCCGCTCCAGGACTTCCGTGGCCGGGATCCTGTCTTACCATATCAACTTCATTATTTTGCGGAGGGAGCTGAGATGTAAGTGCTTCAGCTTCCTGGCTTGATTCGCATGGACGGTATAGATCTCCGCTCCGTAAAGGAATGTCAGCAAGAGGACGGCCTTGTACATCTTCAGTTTGGTTTTAAAGGTAAATACCGTGGCGAATGCACACGTAGGCATGCTGCCGGCCGAAAGCCTGACTGGCTTCGGTGATCCGTTGGGCAACCTCATCATTGATTCTCGTGTTGCTTGACTGCGTGCTTCCTAGATAAGCGAATGTTTCCACATTTTTGAGTTGAGCCCTTTTGATATTGATTCGGTAGCATTGTATTCCGCGCTGGGTGGTGGCTGGTGCTTGACCACCGTTTTGGCTGTACTGATTGTTAATCCATAATTTGCGCAGCCTGCGGCGAAGATGTCTATGCTCCTTTGCATCTCTACCTCCGCCACAGTGTTAAGGGCACAGTCGTCTGCGAAGAGCAAGTCATGGACTGCAGTCGTAGACACGCGCGTTAGGGCCTGCATATGCCAACAGTTGAGAAGGTGCCTGCCATTTCTGTAGGCGATGCGGATCCCAGGGCGTTCATCACGGTAGGCGTCGATCAGCATAGCAGAGAACATGAAACTGAAGAGGCTGGGGGCCAGTAAGCCACCCTGCTTCACTCCGATGGTCACTGCAAATGCTTCGGATACCAGCACGTAGTCAGAGATGCGTGCAATCATCCCGTCGTTAATCTGACGCACCGTGTTCGTGAACCGCTCAGGACAGCCTAATTTCTACATGATTGTCCACAGTCCGTCACGAATAACCATGTCAAAGGCTCTTGTCAGATCCACGAAGGTAGTGTAAAGGTGAGTTCGCATCTCCTGGCACTTCTCTTGTAGCTGACGAGCGGAGAAAATCCTGTCGGTTGATCCGCGGTGTCGTCGGAAGCCACATTGGATTTGCGCTCTAGGTGACCATTCAGACGATTGAGAAGGATAAGGGGGAAGATCTTCCCGGCGATGTTGAGCAACAAGATGGTTACCCTTTCACTTGTAGAGACGGAAGATGGTCGCGTATTTAAACTCTTGAGGGACTTGTCCTTGGCGCCACACCTCCTGGAAGAATGTTGTGAACTCTGCTATCAGCCGGGGCCCGCCATGCTTGTAGACTGCCGGCGGGATTGCGTCGGGTCCCGGTGCTTTCCCACTGGAAGTCTATGACACGACTTGGATGGTAGGGAAGGCGGGAGATCCAGGTCATTGTTCGTGCTCACTTGAGGGAGCCGGTCAATGACAGCATCGGAGATTGGTGATGAGCAATTGAAGAAGTTCTGAAGAGCTCGGTCCAGCCCGGTCCAGCTCGGTCCAGCCCTTCAGAATATGGGATTTCTCCGTTAGGAGTGTTGTGCCATCCGAGCTAAGCAGCTGTGCGGTTCCCTTGACGCAGAGGCCTTTGATGGCCTTGATGGCTTTAAAGAAGTTTTTCATTTCATTACGGTCCTCCTACCCTTGGATTTCCTCAGCATTGCGGACCATCCAGGCGTCCTGCATATCCCGCGGCGGTTACTGTACAAGGGGGCGGCATCTAAGGAAGGCTGCTTTGGTGGCGTCAGTCCGAATGTCAAGGTAGGTTTCATGTAGTCGATTTATCTCCGCGAGAAGGTTGCTGATGTCCGCATCATTGTCTTCAAGCCAGTCCTTGTGTTGACGGCGTGCACGTCCGAAGAATTGGAGAGTGTTGGATTTGATGACGTTCAGCAGTTGACACCATCGTGTCTCCACGGTGGCGTTATCATCTGGAGCATGCATGTGCTCCAGTTTCTGATTTATTTGGTTACTGAAATCAAAACAGTGAAAATGAAAGTTTAACAAAAGATTATTAAAGTTACCTTGCGGTCGCTTACCTTGACCGTCAGAATCCGACGAGGTCCACCGTATGCTCCGCAAAAGGCCGGGACGTTGACTTGTGTGCAAATTAGTTTTAAGTGATAGTAGACTTGCCTTGCATCTACGGCACTATCTCTTCTCTTACCGGCCTGAGACCGGTGTCAAGACATAGGCAAGAAGACCGGAGGCGGGGTCGGGCTTGGATGAAGCATCTCACACAGCGTGGGAGAGCGAGGTGCGGCATGAACCTGCACCTAAGCGTGCCTATGTTGGCCCGCGCAACCCCCATGTACAGCTTTTGTTATGGGACCGCATCCCAAAATAATTACGCCTACCGCACCCTGACTTTGCCCCCGTGTTGGTCAAGCGCATCTACCCCGCGGCCCATTTAGGGGGAGGGGCACAGGTCAGTTCGACGACCATGTCCACAAGAGAGAGGGACGGGTCGGATTCCAACTGAGTGGGAGTTAGATAAAAGTCACGATCAGAAGGAGCCATTGCAGCCTGACTGTCAGTCCGTCGGTCGTCCAGTGCGCAGAAACGTACACACTGGACTGACCACGTGATCCTAGTTATTCGGTCAGTTGGCAACCTTCTAAGCCACGGCTTTGAGCGCAACGTTCTAGTTTAAAGCGTATCAGATTGTTTATAGTGAGTAAACATGCACTGAGCCGTCGACTACACTCTCTCCCCCACGCCCCACAATCAGACCACCATCCGAGCCGGTCAATTGTCTGATGTGGGGGTGGGCGCATTGGCTGGCTGGCCGGCCGGCGTGCCTGTGTTCGCGCGACACAGCACGACCTGGCCCCCATAATGCACACACAAGGATTCACTACACCAGGGGATATGGAGGAGCCATCACCATCTGACTCCCAGTGCACTGGTCAGCCACACAACGCACAGCAGGCCCTGGGCCAACAACGTGGTCTGATGTAAGCGTCGGACACACACGTCAGTTCGACCGTCGTTGTCCAACTTTGTCGACCGTATGTTCCACAGACGGCTGATGGTGACTTGTGCGCAAATTATTTTTAGTGATAGTAGACTCTCCTCCCTTACCCGCCTGTGCGGGGTGTCAAGACATAGTCAAGAAGATCGGAGGCGGGGTCGGGTGCAGATGAAGCGTCTGCCACAGAGTGGGAAAGCGGTGTGCAGCATGAGCCTACACCTACGCGTGCAGATTTTGGGCGCGCGCACCTCCGTGTTCGGCCTTTGTTATAGGACCGCCTCCCAGAACAAGAACGCATACTGCATCCTGATTTGGCCCCCGTGCTCGTCCAGCCCATGCACGACGCGACCCGTTTAGTGGGCACGCCACACATACACACACAGATTGGGGTGTGTGTATATGTGTGCCACCGTCGTAGTCCAACGTTGTCGACCGTATGCTCCACAGAAGGGTGGTGCAAGGAGGGTGACTTGTGCGCAAATTAGTTTCAAGTGATAGTAGATTTGCACTGCATCTGCCGCACATTCTCTTCCCTTACCCGCCTGTGCACGGTGTCAAGACATAGTCAAGAAGATCGGAGATGGGAGCGGGCGCAGGTGGCTGGCGCCCCTATGCGTGCCACCACATCCCTTCATGTTCGGTATTTGTTATGGGCACGCAACCCGAATAACGCCTGCCGTGCCCTGATGTGGCCCCCGTGTTAGTCCAAAGCATCTACCACGTGGCCCGTTTAGGGGGCACCAGGGGGTGCACACACACACACACACACACACACACACACCGAAGTGCAAACATCCGAGGGAAGTTTATAAGTCTCAGAAACATGCGCCGGTGGTTGGCCGAGAGCTTGACTACGGAGTCTATCTAGATAGGTCAAGCATAGCTGATGCTGTACACCGAGGAGTGGCATTTGTTGAGTGGGGGAGGCGTTGTTGAACTTTGGGTGAGCAAGTGGCCTCGAACGGTTGTCGACAATACTAGCAGAGATACCAGGTAGCACACGTCATGAAGCATTCCTACATGGTCGCCCCGTTCGGCCTTGAGGAGTCGGTGGGCAGTAATGATACAGTAGTTAGTATTCCCGATCACAACCTACACGTAGTTAGTGGCGCAGTGGAAGAGCGTTGAACTTGAAAAGGGGAATCTGAGTTAGAATCGCAAATTCCGAAATCCTCGAGATGGGTGTAAGTGACTGACGACGGCCTACAAGCCAGAAAGGCAGGTAACCCTTTATCTGTATATATTGTTCGTCGTTATACGACTGCCTGTGAGGGCTTCAGATTCAGCTGCAAGGCAGAAGGGCACGTCCACATACCAAAAGCGAACACAGCCACTATCGATCAGATAACTGAAGGCAGTTGAAGCCTATTGACTTTTACTTTAGCTAACCACAAAATCTTGTGTGAGGCATTGTTTAAAGTGAAGTGTTTCGTGTGTATCTCCCATTTGTCTGAAGACGAACTTACGTGCTAGAATCGAAGAACTTCAGCTTAATCTATTTAAATTTCTTGCGATGCCGATATTACACATGTATATATAATTATATTGTTAAGCATTAGGGGCCACTATTTAGGAATATCTGGATGATGGCCGCCACCCTAGAACAGAGTGCTTAAGTTATGCGTCCATTTGCCGCTTCTTCTAAATTAATTTTAGCGATTAACACTTTCAGGATTCCGATGATCCGTCTCAATTCTTCTCTGATTTCTATTCGCAACAGTTAATATCACTCTGCAATGCCAATGCCCATCTAATCTTTGGTTTTTCCACAAACTATGTCTGAATGATTTTTCAAACTGTTAAGTCCTTTCACATAAGATTTCCCTATCTGTGAGTCAGATGCACAACAGGAGGAAGAGGAACACTGGAATCCTATCCCGTCAGACATATGACGTTTCCGTTCGTTCCTTAATGTAGATTACCTGCTGGAAAATCTGGCCACACGAAAAATCGCCAACTATTTTACCCCGCCTTGACAAAGCACGAACAACTTCTGCGTGTTGTAAGGGTAGCGTGAACGTCTGGGAAATATCCAGCTCTTGGGGTTAAACTGAAGCTGCGAAACTGTCTACTGCCAGTTCAAGAGAGAAAAAAATTTTGAGGGAAAGGAGGGTCGGGTATCTAACCTTCGAGCCAACCATTTCAAGGAGGTAATCGACGGCTCCCGCAGCGTGCATTTCCATACAGTTCTCAGGCTGTCGGCTGAGTTGATAGAGAGCCTTGGCTGTGGAGCAGTGGACTTCAGGGTCCGTAGATTTGAGGTAGCTGACGAGCGGTCTCACAGCACCAGCCTTTCCGAATTCGCTGCGATTAGTGCCCCAACAGCAGCATCTTGCAATTGCATCTGCCAGCGGCCTACGAAGAACATCATTTTTCTGAAGGAAAAAAATTAATCAAGCTTGTATCAATACATTTGCGAATAATTCATATCCAGCATTTTAATTTCTCTGACAAGGTCAAGGCGCTGCCAAAACTATCGAGGAAAATACGCGACAATAAAACTGTTCTAGGTTTCGCTAGAAAAGAATGAAATAATTTGGATATCATGTTTATATATATATTGCTAATTGAAGCGAAAATGTGCGTCCCCGGGCATAAATCAGAAGAAGAGGCAATCACGGGAACAATAGGTTTAATGTCCTAGCGTTTCAAAATCAAACAAGATTCCATCGTCGGAGGTAGGTTCAGTACGGCGCCTCACAGTATTTATGGGTTCTGAACATGCTGGCTCTATAGCTATTCGTGCAGGATGCACTGCAGGGGGGTGGGTGAGTTAATTGCTGTCCTGCTGATCATTGATTTTTTTCTCCTCGCCTCGCCTTGGGGCTGTGTCGGGATGGCAAGTGTCATTGACCTCGTCTGCATTGCCCGCGTTTGTTGTCCCGTACCCGCATGTCTGTTTCTCGTACCTCGTTTGCATCTGTCCGTGCACGTCTCATCGGTGGCTGCTCAATTTTTGCCGGTGTCTCCATTCCTATCGGGTTGGAGACGCCCATCATCGGTGTTCGTTCGCAAACTATGTTCACCTGCGTCCACGGTCATGCCTGGCCGAAGGTCTTGCTGGTTCGTGTTCTCCGCGGATATCCCATCGAATGTGTTGGTGTGTTGCATAAGTTCATTCGGGCATGTGTTCTGGCTCGTTATGCGTTTGCTCTCGACCGCGAACAGTCCGAATTCTCGCCTGCGATTCTGTTGATTGAGTCGCACTCGTAAGGCCTGGTAGGCTGCCGGGAGAATCGTACAACGGTTAATGGAAGAAGGTACGGTGTGCCAGGCTTCGAGCGTTTCTCTGGCTGTTTGGTCGATACCTTGGCCTAGGATTTCGGTGTCATGGAAGAAAAGGTGTGTCCAGAGGCCGCACAGTGTTCCGCCACCAACGAGAGCTGATCCATCCTTCTTACAGCCCTTGCGTGCTCACTCATACGGGTCTGTAGTCGCTTATCGGTCTCTCGGACATAGTTCGCCTCACAGAAACCGCACTGAACACGATAGACGACGTTCGCCGTTTCGCCGCGTGACAGGGGGGCCTTGGGTCTCATGACCAGATGTCTTATTGTCGCCTCAGGTTTATGGACCGTGGACGCAGGTGCATATAGTTTGCGTACGAACACCGATGATGGGCGTCTCCAAACCCGATAGGAACGGAGACACCGGCAAAGACTCAGCAACCACCGATGAGACATGCACGGACAGATGCAAACGAGGTACGAGAAACAGACATGCGGGTAAGGGACAACAAACGCGGGCAATGCAGACGAGGTCAATGACACTTGCCATCCCGACACAGCCCCATGCGAGGCGAGGGAGAAAAATATCAATGATCAGCAGGACAGCAATTAACTCACCTACCCCTCTGCAGTGCATCCTGCACGAATAGCTAAAGAGCCAGCATGTTCAGAACCCATAAATACTGTGAGGCGCCGTACTAAACCTACCTCCGACGATGGAATCTTGTTTGATTTTGAAACGTCAGGACATTAAACCTATTGTTCCCGTGATCGCCTCTTCTTCTTATATATATATATCAGAAGAAGAGGCGATCACGGGAACAATAGGTGTAATTTCATCATATGCTACACGTCGCTATGCAACCGCCTACGAGGGCTCTTGTCTGAGCTCCAGGGCACAACGGATTATAAATGTTCCTTAAGCAAATCGGTGAGCCCCACACTATGATCATATTCCCGATCACAATAGACAAAAACAACGAGCCCGTGGCTCAATGGTAGAGCGTTCGACTCGAATACAAAAGGTCGCGGGTTCGAATCCCAGGTGTGCCACACTTGGGATTGTGTATGACTGGCTGATGACGGCTAATAAGCCAGAAATGGCCATTCCGGTCTCCCTTGTCTTTGTCGGTTCAATTTCATATATATATATATATATATATATATATATATATATATATATATATATATACATATATATATATATATATATAACAACGGAACATAAATGTTCCTTAAGCAGATCGGTGAGCCACACACTATCATCATATTCCCGATCGCAACCGACAAAAAGCAACGAGCCCGTGGCTCAATGGTAGAGCGTTCGACTCAAATACCAAAGGTCGCGGGTTCGAATCCCAGGTGTGCCACACTTGGGATTGGGTATGACTGGCTGATGACGGCTAATAAGCCAGAAATGGCCATTCCGGTCTCCCTTGTCTTTGTCGGTTCCATTTCATTAACAATATATATATATATATATATATATATATATATATATATATATATATATATATATGTAGGGGAAATTAGAGCTGTAATACTCGTGAATTTTTAAAGTTGGTGACACCAACCCGTCGTCAGACGAAATGAACAGAGGAGAAATTAAATGGTCAGATGACCATTTTGTGCTACAGAACAGACAAGGACAGACAACCAACTGGGGTGTGAGGAATGAGCACATAATTGGATTGGGCCATATATATACCTATGCAGGGAGGAGGGACGACAGAAAATGCGGGTAGATTGATAAGGTCGGTTTCACGCTTATTCTGTCTTCATTCAGCGAATCAAAACCTGACTATATATATATATATATATATATATATATATATATATATATATATATATATATATATATATATATATATATATATATATATAGTTACGTGATTTATGTATAAAAATAGTGTTCGTATACCAGTTATTATTCCCGATGGCGAGTGATTCGGGGTGATGGTGCGGTTTAATGAAAGAGCATAAAACCGAAAAGCCTGATTTCGCGTCCCAGGCCACCACTCTGTGAAGTAGGGCTGACAGACGACGACTAATAAGTCAGAAATGTCAAGTTTAATCTGGCCTGTCCGTGGCAAGAATAAAAATTACCAGCAATAACCAGGGAGGAAAGGACGAAGGTTTCTAACATTTAGAAGGCACGATAAAATCGGACGGGACAACCATCTCCCGTAACCTGGCCTGGGAATCCCGTTTCACTTTATTTGTACATACTACAGGCAGAATAGCATAAACAACGAAGACAATGGATATTAATTTGGCCACGTTGACTTATTAGCCATCATCAACCAGTAATTGTTTTAATCCCAGACTTTGCAACACCCGAGGATCGAACCCGCGTCCTGTTGATTAGAAGGCCAACCCCCTAACCGTTGAGCCATGGCCTCGTTGTCCTGTCGGTTGTAGCCGGGGATGCTGACAGCGGGAGTGGGGTGTTCACCGATAGCGGTGGGATTAGAACCCAGGACAGCAATAGTAATGCTTTTAACAATTAGGTCGAATGAATTATTAAAATCTGTCGACATTTAGAAGTCTTGATAAAATCGGACGGGACAACCATGTCCCGTAACATGGCCTGGGAATCCCGTTTCATCAGTTGGCTGTACTAAATCCTTCCCATTGCCATCTTAGGTTCGAATCCCAGCGAGGCCACCGAGATTTAAGAATTGGGTCAAATGAATTATTCAAATTTGTCAAAACCTCATGGCTCGACGTATCTGCAACGAATAGGACTTATTCGATTGTCCCCAGGGTTCATGTATACATTCCGGTTTTTGAGTGGGAGAGCTCTACTTTTTTTCAAAAATTGAGGATTACACGTATGCCGGTATGTAGGTGTCTTCAAGGTTATACCGCATACGCCTGACTGAAGAGCTGCAAAAACTAAACGTTCAGTCGACCATTTGCGTCAGAAGACGACCCGGAGAACCTGTGTCGAAAATTTACGCAAAAATCGCCTTTTCCCACGGAACACATTCGACTTCTACAAACCATGTTATATAATAAATAAGGCCATAAATGTCTAGAATGCATAACTACAAAAGATTTCAAATTAGTTGAACAGAACAGACGAAATCGACAACTTCCTCGGTTTACCGTGTGCGAAAGGGATGAAATCAGCGGGACGACACCATGGTCTGTAATTACGGCTAAATTCTCCTCGTCCATAGCAATCTTTGAGATCGCTCCGCACACCGCTGCTCGCACGTTTACATGCTCCGAATGCAGTAAGCTGACGATAATTTCCAGACCTCCGACGAACGATCTTACCATTTCACCGGAATCCTAGAAAAAAAGGGAACCACAGTCTGACATAAGGAAAGTAAATTTTATGACAAGGGAACAACAGTTTGTGCAGTTCTGATGAAAAGAGAGCCTTCTTATCTACTGCGCATCATCTCACCCAATCGGGGAATGATTTGTGAGGTAACTAGCGGGAGAAGAACGATTTCTATGGCTACAGCCTTCTTACGCCACCACTTATTTACAATTAAATCGTCTTCTTATTGGGAAGGGCAGCGTATATTGCTCTGAAGTTACGTCATTGGATGTCACCCATCGCCACCAGCACTAAAAGTGAGGAATAATCAGAGGTAGGGCAGGCAGCCTCCTAATTTAATACTCATTTAGATCTACTACGTTAAGTTCAGCGATAATACCCATGTTAGCATTTGGTGCCCCCCTAAACGGACCGCAAGGTAGATGCGCTGGACCAACACGAGGGCATTACAGTCAGACGCAACATATGGTATGGGGATTTTACCAAATGGAAAAGAGGATTGGTTGGAATTTAAGGCCGTATTACATGGACTTATCATCAGCTACTGTTCGTAGTCGAAAAAGAAGGTCACCAACAGGCCCCAGTGGCTAACGAACACACTGAAGAGTGAAGTAAACCGCAAGCTAAAGCTAAGACAAAATTATCTAAGGGAATAGACCGCCGAATCGCTGACGAAGTACAAGACGCAGAGAAACAGAGTAAAAGGCCTTCTTTATAAAGCCAACCAAAGTTTCGAAGATAACCTGATAAACCTTGCAGCAGAAAATCCGAAGCTCTTCTACAACTACATTAGGCAGTACCATCGAAATAAATAACCCATCCTTTATTAAAAACGGATGAACGTGTCAAACTTTGCAGGGATGAGGAAAGGGCTGAACATCTATCTCAGTTATTTCAGTCGGTTTTTACGAGAGAAGCCGATCTAACTGCTGATAACAATTGCCTCAGTGGTCATCACAGAACCTATTGTTCTGCGGGAACTACTGAAGTTGGAAGAAAGGAAATCACCAGGTCCTGATGTAATACCGCTAAAGTTGTTGAAGGAGTTGGCCATAGAGTTGACAGGACCCTTGTATCTACTCTTCCGAACCTCACTCGCCTGCTTATGAATAATCGAAAACGTACGTTCCCCAAACTTGAATTCTTAAATAGGCTGCCTTGTTTGAACATAAAGACAAAACTACAAACGAATATCAAACTCCACTCAAGGGTAGGCCTTCGCTCATAAATTTTGTCGAAATAGGCAGTTAAATGTCTCCAACGTTGGATGCACAACTGTTTTAGAACATAGGGGACAATCTAACACGTGAAATCCAGTCGGTTAGGGAACGCGTACTTTGTGTTTTCGACTTATTTCGTGTGCAGGGAGCGTTTATGTGCCCAAATCCCCACCCCGTGGAAGGACACGAGAATAGGTATCTCCCATAATACGTAGTGCTGGGTATGCAGTGCGATATGATGTGCACACCGGACCTCGAATAGTTCTTCCTAAAAAGAAGGTGTCTACACAGGACTGGAACACGAAGCGACAGCGGCAGTTGGAAGAACTGGGGGACAAGTAGTCGAATTACTGTTAGAGGACGGGATTATTGTGCGCGAACATCTGTGCCATGTTCACAGCCGAACGGACATAGAAAGGGAAGAATTCTGGAAGTCTGGACCGTTATCAACCTCTGAGGATGATTCTTGCGTCCCAAGGAAAGAAGATCTACTGAATATACAGAACCAAACGCTACCATCATCCTACAGCCTGAGCCAGCGCTAACTTTGGGACAGAGGAAAAACAACAAACTCAGCAAAATGGCGTAGAGTTCGAAAATATCGCCCCGGGAAGGTCGACCAGAATCTGCAAATCTGTCCAACATTTTCAGGGCGAAATCCATTCTAACATTTGCAAACTATCCAACGTTAGCCTTATTGTTTCCTCTCCCCTCCCCTGCAGTCCACCTTGGAGTGGAGGGATGCAGCGTGTGCCCCGTAGATTCTGGACCTTACGTCACATGCGCGCGACAAGGAACGGTCAAGGTCATGGATGCGCATCGGGTCTCGTAAGGAGTGTGTTGCCTGCCCAACTCGGTACACGTCCTGCCTATAACTAGCCCTCTGTTTTGCATACATAACGAGTAGATTGACGGTCAGGGTTTGGGTTAGGTTAGAGCACGAAAATAGACATATTTCCTGGAATTAAATGCAAGGACAGTTCATATTCAGGGGTTGGTCGTTCCTATTCCCATGTTCTGTCGGCGAGCCACAACAGAAGCGACCCGAAGGAGCCTCGCCAGAACAGTTGCTTTAAATGTTTAGACAAACGGGCGAAGCTGGCAAACGACATAGTCGGAAACGCTACTGATAAACAAAACAAAAAACAGTGACCATAGCGTAAAATGCAACCGTAAGCAGAATTTATCAATCCTGACCTTTGCATTTTCAATGCACGGACACAGAGCCCAGGCAGCATTAGCCTGAACGTCGGGATTCGGGTTTTTCAACAGCGACCACAAAAGGCGAATCCCGTCGTTGCGATCGATGATGCTGCAAAGATGACAGAAAAAAACTTTCTAAGTGAAATTAATAATCTATCAGTTCCTCCGAGTTGGCCCCGAGTCTTGCGTACCCAGGATCAACACAAGTACGCTTCTTGGGACATTTTGTTGATTAAAATGCCGCATAAGTTAGACCTCTTAAAACCTTAGTAATGCAGCATATTTACAAATTTGGCGCCTTGATAAGGGCTGGAAGTAAGGTACGTAAGTAAGCACATAGACAGCGGCTTAAGTAAAACATCCGAGCTTACGGTACGCTGTCCGGATCCACGGCTATGCGACCAAGTGCCCGGGTAGTGTTCACAAGGAGTTCCTGGTTTGTGCCCGTGAGAAGACTCACCAGAGGTGGAATACCATTTGTTCGTTTGATCAAGTTGACGTTCTTCACGTCCGCAGCCATTTCACCCAATGCACCAACGACATTCACCAAAACCTGGCCGAATAACAGATAAAAATGCCTGCAAGTAGGTGTGTTGTCCGCTTTTTTACTCCAAAACAACGGAAACCGCGACAAAATTCACGAGCAGAACTTGCTCGTCCAAAAAACATCAAAGCTTTTTCAAACACTCACGAATATAAGTGAATATCGCGAAGAAGGAGACAGAACCATCAGAGGGTTGCAACTGTCCCTCATGATGGGTCCGAGAGAGAATCTGAAACGCTAGGCGAATAAACCTCTTGTTTCAGTGATCGCGTCTCCCTCTTCGCGACCACTTCCTGGAGCTCGCCTCTTCTCTTTAATTAGCAGAAATGAATACGCGAGTTCCGGGTTCTGGACGCAAAGAAGATGAACGTGCGAGCACTGGGACAATAGGCGTATTAGCCTGATCTTTCTGACTCGTACTGGAAGCCATCATCAGAGACTGAGAATGCACCAACAATTGAACGGTTTTTGCAGTCCAACGACGAGGAATGGGGTAGAGGAGGAGGAGGAGGAGGAGGAGGAGGAGGGGGGTGGTGTTCGGGATAAAGCTGAGTTCACACCGTTTTACGGCGCGTAGAAGGCGTGCGTCCTTGTCTGGGAACTGGGCCGCGCCGCTTGGCCGCGTGAGCGTAGCGCCTGGTGGAGTTGACGTCAGACACCCAGGCCTCCAGTTGGCCCCTCCGCCCCCCGTCTTATTGCATCCTCGCGCCATCGGCCGCATGTTAACGAAGTAAAATTTTTGCCTTCCTCCAGGGTATGAGTAGTGACTTCAGACGGTGGGTCACCTCTCCAAACTGCCCGTTTGTTCTCCATTATTCGCGAGCAAATTCGTCGTCCGGCGTGGCATATGTAATAGCGAGGACAGTCATGGCACGTGATTTGAAAACTTACACCAGATTGCTCACCTGCGTTTGGCTGGTCTTGCCTTTTCCTAAATCTGTTACGCATGGTAGCTATCGGGTGATGAACTCTGCGGTGATACTGTCTGTGACTTCTGGCACATTCTTATGTATGACAGCGAGTGCCAGAGCGTTGGTTACTCCCTCCCCCGTTTGCTTACCACGATGAACTCTGCGGTGATACTGTCTGTGACTTCTGGCACATTCTTATGTATGACAGCGAGTGCCAGAGCGTTGGTTACTCCCTCCCCCGTTTGCTTACCAAGGCCGTGTACGGAGGTAGCGGTTGATGAACAGGATAAGGTATCAATTTCTTGCCGGGTGATCCCGAAGATGTCGCACTTCTCGTTCGTGTCCCTTCAGCTCAGCCTTCCTCTTGCCTCTTCCACAACCCCTATCACCCTCCTGCGTCGGTTGACTACAAAACCGCTCGTGTTGTTGCATTCTCACAGTTTCGCAGGATGGTCTGCTGTAGGAGTCCGAAAGCTCAGGCTAATAACCTATCGTCCGAGTGATTGCGCGTTCGTCTTGTTTGCACTCCAACACTCAGCCACAGTCGCAAACTATGTCAGGCTCCTTACCCCTATGTCTACAATTCAGCCCTTTAGACAGGGTGGTCGCATTTTTTGGTACCGACAGTGGATTTTCATGCAACTCTAAGCGCTTTTTCACAAGGGATGGGCGAAGTTACAATCCTATGTCGATGTCTCTGTAATTCGCCGCGGTGTTGCTCTAGTTTGGCCAGGGCTGGTGGGTATGCTTTGTACGCTCGGGAACCTCGCTCTTTGGTTCTCGGTTTTGCTTCGAGATGAAACTGCCTGTTCCCGCGGCAAACAGAAGCATGCAAGGATGTGCTACAATCCGTTGGGGTGTTGCCTTGTATACAGGGGAGCTTAACTTTCTCAGGGCGATACGCACATGAGCAGTATCTGGTTCACTGATCAAGAATGAAGTAAATTCAAATTGAATTCAGTAAAAGCAAACCTTGTAACGTTAACGGCAACAACTACCAAACATCCAAAAACGAGACATGGCGAGTTAAAAACAATCACAAAACGATAATTCATTACTTTTTCTGTCCTGCTAACGAGTTTCACACGCGCCGATACGGAGTTTACATACAGGTAATTCTTCATCTGTTTAGATAAGCAGAAATGCATGCATGCATTAAAAAAACCTGCAGTTCGGGCATTGGCTAGACTAAATTGCAACCAACCCCTTGAAAACCAACCCACAGACCGCCTTTTATGCACTGACCGCAGCAAACCCCAACACCACTCCCACGTCATTGTTGTTCATAGTCCCCATGGAAAAAGTACCTTTAATATTATACTCCATCCGTATAACTTTACATAAATATCATTAAGTCCCGAACCATCTCCCTGGAAATATGGCCCAATTATGCTGCCGAATTTTTTCTATTGCTGTGTGCGCTGCCACCAAGCAAAAAGTAAAGTGAGCATAAGTTCAAAAAAACAGCATTTTCAAGGTACGTACTCAAACATCGGCTGAAACAATGCAGTCCAAAGGCATTGACAGAGGGAACATACTGTCGAAAGTATAATTTTACAGGCAACCGTCCGCTAAACCACTGTAGTTTAGAGAACTACTTATAGCTAAAGGACTGTCGAATGTGTGAGAATCAAAATGTAACTATCTACCCAAATAATGCAAATATTAAACAGGTAAACATGCATGGCTGTTTTTAACCGTCGGCGCAACCAACTAGGAATTTATCGGCTCAGGTAAATGGATTATTGAGGGTCCTAATGACCGATCTTCCTCCAGTTCAAACGGATTCTTGTAACTCAACCTTCGGGAAGAGGAAGGTAGGCTAAAATGGGCCGCAGAGCGGCCAGGGAGGCGATAAAAAGATGTATTTCAATAAGCAACACCATTGTGACGGTCCGCACCTGCTTTCTTTACACGCGTTTCACTCTTGGCAGGGAATTCCCTAGTCCTTTGGAGGACTGTTCATCCAAGCCCATCTAACACTCACTAAAACTCTGAGCTTTATTTTTGATTGGATGCTAAGAAGGTTCTCATTTGCCAACAGAGGATGCATACCGCTAACTCGCCTGCTCGCTACCATAGCGACATCATACTCAGGGTTTTGAAGGAAAAAATGCGGACCTACCTCCTCTGGTTGATCTGTCAACAGCTTAACAAGTTTCTCGATAATGCCCTGTTTTTGCAGCTCGGCGACATTCTCCGGCGAGATCGCGCACTTCCAGACAGCTCCAGTTGCAGCAGCCTGTAGTTCTTTGTTGTCTTGTTGTGAGAGCAAATCAACCAGGGGTGACAAGCCGCCATGATACCGGACAAGGTCGCGCGTCTCGGCGTCGGCGGCGCACTTCAACAAAATGCTCATGTTACTTCAAAAGTCACAAGACAGAACGTTAATGTCATAACAGATAGAATTCGTCAGGTTGCATAGGGGAGCATGTGGATTGGCTTGAGTCCTTATAGCTCGCGTTGGGCTATGGTTCACACCGGGTCAGTCACAGCCCCCAAACGTCATCCGCAGTCGATTCGAGTCGGACTTAGCACGGGGAAATGGTGGGAGAAGCTTATCCTATACTACTTTAACGTGTGTTTTTCTGCACTATGGACAATATAAGGTCATTTGAAACTATCACAGCAATAAAAGATAGAACTTGGAAGTTTTGATCTGGCTGGGTCCTCCTGCGGTCTGCAAGTCATGCTATAATGACCTGCTGTAAAGATTCTTTAGTATATGTGTAGGTATATCCCCTGGTGACCTCTAAACGGGCCGCGTGGTAGATGCGCTTGACCAACACGGGGGTCAACTCAGGGTGCAGCAGGCGTTATTATTCTGGGTTGCGTTTCATAACAAATTCCGAACATGGGGGGCGTGCCCAACATCGGCACGCGTTAGTGCCGCTCACACCGCACCGCACACACTGCGTGGGATATGATTAATCTGCACCCGACCCCATCTGCGGTCTTCTTCACAACGTCCTGACACCGGTCCCAGGCGGGTAAGAAAAGAGAGAGTGCGATAGATGCATTGAAAGTCCACTATCACTTGAAACTAATTTGCTCATAAGTCACCTTCCCTCCACCACTCCTCTTTGGAGCACACGGTGAACATCGTCAGATTACGACGGTTGAGTCGACCATGTCCCGTGGTAGCTACACTGGATCGGCATGGAGGCTAGACCGGGGAACCCCCGGCGTTATTTGGGTTGCAGTCCCATAAAAAATGCCAAACAAGGTGGGCGGACGTGGTGGCAGGTGTAGTTGCAGGGTCGCGCCGCGCCAGCTACCTCCGCCTGATCTCGCCTCTGCTCGCCTTTAGTATGTAATGAAACCGGACACAGATGGGTGAGGGAATGGAAAGAGTTCGGTAGATGCAGTGCAAGTTCAATATCAATTAAAAATAATTAAAGCGCAAGTCACCGTCCGTACGCCAGCACACGGTGGTCCTCGTACGAATGGACGGTCGAACCGTCAAATACCAGAACGTGAGTGGGAAGCGTGAGCGTGAATCTAGTCACTACAACCCTTTATCCCAAATCATATTCGTCAAAAATTGCTTTTGAGGTGTGAGGAATGACGAAAGATAGACAGTGGCCTGGGTAGGTTTTGTGCAGACATCCCCTACCGACAAATCGAATGTCTCAAGCGCGGCTTCACATGCGTGACACACTTAATAAACGCAGCACCGATCAACTGCGCATGAAATAGTTTACGTTGGTGCCAATTTACTCTGTATCTACCGTACTCTACCCTCTTTCATTCATTTTAGTTTGATGGCAAGGTCGTTCGTGGGTGCAACGCAACGGCTGGCAAAGAAAATAATTTCGGCTTCGCATGCCACACACGACCTGGCACCAGGCGACTCGGGTCGCACGTGTGAGAGAATGGCATAAAGGTCAAATTATGGAGGAGTCAATACAGCCTGACTCTCAGTTGCGGGAAAAGTGGGCTACTTCATTTGATGAAAAACTTCCAGGCAACCACTCTTGACGCTTAACTGCGCGTCAGGTTGACTATAGCAAGGAAAGCGTTGATTTGCCATGGAGATTGAGTCCATGCTGTCGTTCTCCACCCTCCCTCCCTCTGCCATGCACAGGTCGATTATAGGCGCCCCAGTCAACGGGTGAAGGAATGAAGGGCAGAAACTGACGCGGCGTTATATCCTACGTCTACACGAACAAGATGCATGTGTTGCAGTAGCTGGAGATTCGCGAGGACCCAGCACAGGTCAAAAAACGCGTTCCATGAGCTGATTTACCCGCGTTGTGCTCCAGCGTAGCTACAGCACAGCCCGTTGTAGGGTAAAACCGTACTGGAAACTAATTCGTGTGCATGTCGTCGGCACGCCCTTGTGACTGTATTAGTGCTCGTTATTGGAGACGAACAATTATGAATAAGATTTGTGGTTTGCAACTGCCACACAGACAACATGCCTACAGCTTTAAAATGCAGCTTTGGTTGCATTACGAACGGACATCTACTGCAGAGCCACAAATTTACAACTTAGTACTCTCAAGCAATACAGAGAATAATGTCTAAAATGCACAATTATGCATGACGTTTTTAGCGACCGAAGCTAAAGAATTACCAGGTTCATTTACGTAACGCGTCTGAACTGGTGATCTTGTTTCGTTGATTTTAATAGCAACCGTGAATGTTATTATCTCACGGGCACGTAACGAAAAGAATTGTGTTACTTATGAAATTGGTTAATGTTTTACCTTGAATATGGTTGCTGCACAATGCATCTGCAGCTCCTGGTTATCACTTCGAAGATTCGCAACCAGATCCTCAATCATGCCCTCCGTTCTGATGGCCACTCGGTAACTTTGCTGGAAAAAAAATATCGGCACAAGTAAGTAGACCGAATGACTTTGCTGGCCAACCAGCAGTGAGGGAGAATGCCCTTTAAGGGTCAGCAATTACATCGGATATAAAAGAGATTCCGCCCGCTCTTGGAGGACCTTAAGGCGTCTGGCGTTATCACCTATTTGAATTTCAAATCCAGGCATCCATTACAATTCAGTTCGATGGTACTAAATTAAACATTTCCACCAATTATTGACGAAAATGCAACTGCGTTACCAGAGTGGACGCAACTTTCGTAGACCAGTAGTCTAGGCCGTACACTGACGTCAAGTAGCGACGGTCTACTCGATCTGGCGATAGCGACCGAACCCTCCTTGCCGGTTCTTCGCTTGAGCCGCGCGTGACTCAGCCTTAGGCCTGCCGATACATTGAGGCCAATCGATATTTTTTGGCCTCAACGGTTGGTCACAGCTGGACATGGCTCAGCCGTACGCATGCACCTCACGCGGGGTGACGTCAGCTGCTAATATTCGGCTCGAATAACTACTGATGAGCCGAACCGTTGTGGCAATGTCATCACGCAGTGGCAGAATATCGACCAAAAACGTGTCTGGGATTTTGTCTAGTACCTGTGCTGTCAGTAGAATGCGTCTTGCTACCTCAGTTGGCTCACTGTAAAGATTGCCCTACAAACTGGCTTTCTGATGGTGGACTATGGCACCTCAACAAACCTGGCAGTGTGGGAATCGGAACAGCCATAAATGGCAACGAGCATTATGAACGTAGGTTAAGCAAGATTTTCTAGTTGAATTTTGCCCATGAAGATTGCTTCAACATCTATGAGCGTTCAGTATCGGGACCGCGAGCAGTTGACCGATTTTATAGGGCCTATTGATGGTTCTAGGATATCCCCACTTACTGATGAGCCCTGGCTGGCTGAGCAGTGGTAAGGTCGGGTGGATCCGTTGCAAGCCATTTTTTAAATTTTAATGTGGACACGCCAACGTGCACCTTCGATGCATCCAGTTGAGGTTTCATGATTTATGCGGAGGATTATGGGTGAAGTCTCGCTTAGCATCACGTAGCATCTACCAGGCCTCAGCTCTGATACGAGGTTCGTCTTTATGTTTAGTCTGCTTGTCATGTCGGCGTTCAGTCACCTCAACTGGTTAGAACTGCAAAATGATCTAAGACTGCTTACTTTGGGAACACGGTAGTCCGAAAACGTTCACTTTCTGTTTGCTGAGTGTACCACTTATCTAAGTACGTGCATCGCACAAACCACCTTCAAGCAGCGCTGCCTTTTCTACCAAAAGCTCTTATTTGTTTTGGCTCTAAAAGCCATAACCAAGGTTTGACTTATTTTCCACGAATATAATGCATTAATCACTTATAGACTCAAACCTCAAATCCAAGTATCTTACACAAAATTAACGCGAATAGCCATAGCAAATTCATGAAGCCGTTTACTGGATCTGCTGCAGTCATGTACTAATAAATTATGTCGGACAGACTGAAAAGCCACCCCCGGCGCGAATCATCTAGTGCGCAGCAGCAGCAGCAGTGGGGAGGACCGATGCCGGCTCCCAAGTCGCGGCAATTCAACCCGACACAACCACACCTTTAAGTTTAATGAGTCTGAAATCCACTTGAGAGATGTAGTCATGGTTTTTTGGTCAGCTGCCGATTAACAAACACAATGACCTCCTCCCTCCATATTCGGTGATGGGACGTCGCCTGAGCACAGCCTGTAGGTACAAGCGGAACGCGCGGATGGTCACCGATCCCGGCGCCAGTATCGGTGAGCCTAAATGGCCTATATGCGATGACATTTCGGCAACTAATGACTCGACTACGGGCCATTGAACAACTGCCACACCATGCACACGCGAAGAATTTAGCAGCCGCCGATTTTTAGTGGCAGAGCAACTGCACCCTATAAATACCGTGACACCTGCAGGAGAAGCAGCAGAAGATGCGATCACCGGAACAGCAAGTTTACTCGCATGACGTTTCGTACTCTCAATCGAACCCATCATCAGAGATATTCACAAAGATGGTTAGTGGGGTCCAAGGAATGCAAGATTTATAGGACACGATTGCCATGACACCACATGTGTGCTGTAATTAGCGGTTCTCGCGATCATCACGGGAAATCGAACTTAATGCACGGATGTTTCGTCAGTCCGTATCCCAGTCGTTAAAAGCCACGACTTCCTCATCCGTGCTGGAAATGAGCGTGAGCATTACTCGGCGATTTGGATCGCTGTCATTGGCTGCTGTTGGCCGCTCACGCCATGTCAACGTGGGTGGCTCCTCCTGTCTCACCACCTCTCAATGCAGACTATGGGAGCGAAATGTTATTGCGCTGGTTAATGAACTGCCGACATGAGAAGCTGTGCAACACACAACCACCTCTCACCAACACCACCACTATGGGAGCGGAATGTTATTGCGCTGGTTAATGAACTGCTCACATGAGAACCTGTGCGACAAACAACCTTTCTCTACTTCTGCGTTTGATGATGTATTTCTAGTGTAAATCTAGCAAAAACGAACTCTTGGTCCAGCAACCGTATCTCATTCTTCACTAATTTCCTATTTGGTTTTATAAGATGCGTTGTTATGGAGGAGTAATTGGGGCTCGAGTAACAACCTAGTGAGACTCAGTGCGGGAAAAATGCAAGATCGGTGCATCTCATGTCTTGAGAGCACAAATGCAGTACGACAGGCCGTCACTGGACAGCTGGGGACTGGTCTGGGACTGGCTCCAAGTGTCTGGGATTTTGTCGTTTTAGGGCTTTTTGTATTTAATGCGACATGAACAGACGTGTGGCAGCGCACCTGTAACATTTACGCCCTGAAAAACAAGGATGCAGATTCTGATAGGTCGGATTATTCAGTCGTGTCAATGCGGAAATTGCGAAAAAAACACCCGCTTTATGTCCTGTGTAACATGTTTCTACACCACCCCGAGAAATTATGGAGCCCGAATGCCGCATCCTTTCGCATCCAACTTCAAAAAATACCCTGTTATTCGGTTGGGTTTGGTCTACAATTCTTGCTTGACATTAACAGACTAGTGCTAATTCATGCTTTGAAATGGGCAGCTTGTAGGTACTCCTGCCTGAATTTTCCCATTCCCTCAGGCTTAAGCTGAGATACAAAGTTGATTTATCACCTAAATGAGTCGTTATGATTTCATGAATGTGTTCTGCCCGTAATTCCGCGAGGATCGGTGCGGGTAGCAAACCCAACCACAGCACTTTCGTGTCCAATTTCGCGGTGGCGGCGATGCGTGTGCGGTGATGGGTTTTCATGTAAAATGAGTTTGCATTGCGAGTCAAGATTTCTCCAAACTGACCGAGGGACTGCTGCTCGTCTAGGTAAATTACTCCAAACTCACGATAGTTGTTACATTACGTAAATTAAGTATGCTTTACGTTCTGCGATGAAAGGGCCACGGCCTTATCTGTTTATTGCGTCTATATGAGACAAATGCGATGGATTGGGTTCATCGGCCATCACTCACCCCCCCAGCGTTGCTTATCTTCAAACTTGCAGTAAAGTGGTTGAGATCAGATTCGAGGGATTCCGCCCGAAAGACTACGCGAAGCTTCGAACCGACTTTGAGCAAATTTAATGTTGTTTCGCTATGTACAAGCATTGAGTTACCATTTTCAGGTTACTCTAACGAACTGGACACCAGCCTGTGGGAGTGCACACATCTGTTAATTGTACGCCCATAATTTCTGCCGCAAGAGTTCTATTTTTACGGCAGTTCATATTCCAACCTCGCATAATGTTTTCAGTCGCAATCCATCATCGGAATTATAGGTCCTTATTTCGACTGTTAATAGTGAAGTTGGACTTCAGTGCTTTTACTGCCGGTCAAAATGGCCTGTCAACGTTCTAACTCGAAAGAGGTCCTCGCTGGTGGAGATGTGCTACTGCCTTTGCTTTCGTGATTGAAGATCGGTCCATTATCCATAAGTACTACTGGCAAACTGGTAAGGCAGATAAAAAAGCAGACGACCTAAAAATGTTTCATATGGGAACCGACCGTAAAACGCTGTTTTAACAATCATAACAATCAAAAAACCCGCGGACGGCGTGGAAGTCGCAAGTGACGACAGAATCTACCGCGTGTCTCATGGACTAGGCGCAACACTGTTTACAAGCCCACCCTGACATGCCTGTCTCACTCACCTACCAATATCAAAACGATCAGCGGTAGATTCTGACAAAGTTAAACATTCCGTCTACGCGTACCACACACGACCTACTACCCATTCTTCCATACTCAGAGAATTTATCAGAAGACAGGGTTGCCGAACGTCAATATCTTTAACGGGTGTTCATAGAAAATGGATACCCACACAATTTCGTCAACCGGTGAATTCGTAAACGCAACAAGCGACAAAACCGGGCTGATCCAAAATTTTGGAGCGAGTCAAGAACCTCCCGGAGCCCTGAGTCGTCTCCTCACACCACTTGGATTTCGAGTCGCACACAGACCGGTGGCCACCATTAGGCTTCTGGAAAGAACACCAAAAGACCCACTGCCACAACAAGAAATGTCTGGAGTCATTTATCGGATCTAGTGCAGGCGTGGGCAAAGCCACTTGGTCAGAGAAACTTGAAAACTGCTTGGACGCGAATGCCGAGCACGCAGCAGTAGTGAGGAGCAACGACGCCAGCTTCCAAGTCGTGGCACATTCAACAAAACCCGGTCACATAATTAAGTTTGATGAAGCCGAAAAATTCTCGTGGGCAGCGACAAACGCGTGAGCTGCGAACTGTTCGCATTAGGATTTTCCGGTGCTCAGTCAATTAAAAATCGCAAAACCTTCTCGCTCCATCTTAGGTGCTAAGACTTTACCTAGACAAAACAATTAGCTACATGGAGAGTGCGCGAATGAGCACTGGCCCTGGCGCCAGTGTCAACGAGCCAAATGGCTAAAGAACACCCTCAAATGAGCATACAAAACCACACTGCAACGCAATCACCTACGGCAAGTGGACGAACAACCATTGAGCACCTTTCATAGTAAGCCCTGTTTCCTTTGAATAGGTCGGAATGGGGGACTAAATGCAGGTATAAAGTAATAATATACAGCCTGGAATGGCTATTGCCGGTCATCTACGCCCCACCCTCAAGTAGGCCTGGTGCGGTTAATTAAAATCTACAGACGTGTTTGGAACAACGCTAAAAAGGGTGTCTTTGTCCTTTTGGGTGTTTGCTCGAAGCACAGAGCTTCCACGCAACGATTGTATTCGACGTCAGTTAAATGTGTGAAAACCTTTGCTACGTAATTGCGTTTCGATTTTAGTAACTATCCAGATCTGGCCGTTAGCTTAGGTTCTGGCGACTGTAGTAAGGCATATTTTGATTAGGTTTATTGCGAGTTGTGAGTACGAGCGGGTCCCCAACAGTCACTCGAGTCGTTTGCTCGGGGTTGCCTCCTCTGGCCTAACCACAAGGTTGTGGTGATAAGCACACATATTTAATGTCTGTTCACGGTCACCATGTCACAATGCCGTCATTCGGTCATTGCGGCTTTTACAAGGATTTTGGCATGCCAGACCTCAGCTCGTCGTGATCGGTTCCATCCATCGTGAATTCCTTTGGCTAGTAATGGCAGCAAATAGTGCAACACCAATACTCATCGTTATGATCAAAACCTACTAACTCGCCACCGCTGTGCGAGTTCTGGTCCGTCGTAGCCTTTCCCTACCGTTTGGCATTCGGTCTGGCGTTTGACAAGGTTGTATCCTGTCGCCCATTCTGTCCAACTACGCCATATATGAAGTTCAGTGCATTTGCCGCCGGTTGCCATGTGACTACGCCGAGGATATAGCCTTACTAGCTTCAATCTTTGGTGATCTGCAGTCTATGGTGTCACGGGGAAGTAGGTCACTAAATCGGTGTTTGTAGAAATTTTCAAATACTTAGGACAAGGCTGCCGCTGAATGGACCGAGTAAAAACGATATTGTCTCCCAAATCGATGCTGTTCGCCGGGTTTTCTAAAGTCTTGGGGACTTTTTGATCCGACGCGACATCTCCATCGCCATGAAGATTCGCGTGTATCGTATATTAGTCCGGTCAGTCCTTCTCTATGGTTCTGAATGCTTGGCTATGGGCGTGGAAGATGAACAAAAATGGAGGTATTTGACTACCACTGCTTGCGGACCCTTCCTAGAGTGAGGTACACCGAAGTCGCCTCTAATGAACCAATCTGCCCTCACTGTGAGAACATCACAAGGATATTCCAGGCCATCCGTGAAAGATGAGTGAAGTTGTTTGGGCACGTTCTTCGTCGTCCACCTGACGAACTCAGTGATTCTGCGCTCGATACGCACTGTTACCAAATTGAAAGCGTCAAAGAGAGGTCAGCTCAAAATCTGTCTCGACACAGTTCACCAATACATTAAAGTGATTCTGGGACTTCCGGTACTCGGTCTCCGCCGTTGGCGAAGAGAATGGATTGAACTGTCAATATCTGCTGAGGTGGATCGTCACGCCTGGAGACGTGCAATCCGTGACATCATCGAGGCCGGCTGGATCCGGCATGATCGCAATCGTACTAAGTAAGTGTAAATACTATGAGCTGGCTACCCGCGGACGGGGGAACAGCGCTCAGCAAACAGTGCTACCGTGACGCATTACTGCGGCCTGACAGGTGGATTGCCCTATAACATACCGCAAAGTCCGTCGACCGCTCGCGTACTAGTACTGTTTTGCCGTTCTGTTCTAGCTAACTCCAGAGGTAGCAGCCTCAAAAAAGTTTATTGCGGCCTCCTCGTCCTCCATCGAGCATGCCCAAAGTGACTTACGATAATTGAGGTTAACTAGATTAGATATGATCAAAACGCATCGGATAGAGACAAAAGAATGCGTCTGCCGACAGGCATATGCTTCAAGTTTTTTAATCCTCATGTCAGTTGCTAGGTAGGCAAGAATGCTACTGAACATTTGGAAAGATCATGAATAGTTCTCACCTCGCTTGCACACTCCTCCAAAGTTCCCACCACCGGAATGAGCATGGCCTCGTGGGGAGACTTGAGAAGACGCGCTAACAGCGAAATAACACCGGCCTTCTTCATCGCCACCTTGGACCTCGCGGATTTGCTGCAGGACCAGAGTGCCAAAGCACCGCATCGAGCCACCTCAATGTCACGTTCGACCTCCGGGGTCATTGGATAACTGTTTAAATTCGGACAATCCAGGAGAGCCACCTAAAGGAGGAAAAACGTTCAGGCTAAGTAATCCAGGGGCTACTTACGCGTGACGGTGTGTAGTTGTAGCTGACAGGCAGCATTACGACAACTATTCAACATCTCGCTGAGTCAAGGTCATTCACAATCTCAGCGCCCGTTTCCAGGCGCGTTGACTTTCCAGTCTAACAGCATGCAACATGCGCACACGTGAGCATTAAAACCACCACGGTCCCGGTTGAAGATGCCATCCTCTCGGCTAATGGAACCGACACCAAACAGACAAACGTGCCCCAAAAACCCATAAAAGCAACTAAAACCACTTTCTAATTCTCTCTCTCACCCTCTCCCTCTCTTTCTGTGTTCGTCAGCACGAAATTACTTTAATTCAAGCAAGCAGAACTAACTACCAGTATGGAGCGGTTGACAGGCGTGTTTGAAACAACGTCAAAATAGGCGTCCTTGTGCTGCTTTTATAACAGAAAACCTTGGCTGGTAAACGAAATCATATGCCAGTTGACCCAATTGTGAAAAATTCGGTGGCCTTGGTAGGATTCGAACCCACGCCAGCAAGGGGAAGCCAACACTAGCCATCTGTGCTACCAGGATCCCACCGGTAGCCGTGAGTTTTAATCACAGTTGGGTCAAGTTACCCGCCCAGTCTACTGCGACGTATTGAATCTACCAATTCTGATACAGTAAGGCGACTTCCCAAGCAGGATTTTCAAAGCCGCCGCCGAGTATTTCACAAGTGGTTCAAATGAATTACTAAAAGCTGTCAAAATCCCCTACTAATTAACTGTGATTGGTAGTCATCTGGTGGATTCTAGATTGATTTTTTAGGAAATCCTGCTTGGTTGAGTCAGTTTATTGTATCAGAGTTGGCGGATTCCATACGTTGCAATAGGCTGGGCGGGTAACTTGACCCAAGTATGACTATACTCGCGGCTCCAGGTGGGGACCTCGTAGCTCCGTCGGCTAGAGCGCTGGCTGTACTAAAGCATTCACCTTGCTGTCGTGTTCGAATCCCACTGAGGCTGCCGAGTTTTTCACCAATGCATCAAATGAGTTATTCAAAGCTGCCAAAATCCCCTTCTAAACTCCTATTTTGTTATATTATTGGTGACAATCGTTCAAGACCCACGTATACATTCTACTCACCGGATACAGCGAAACACAGATCATGGACACCGGGACAATTGAACCTACTCGCCTACAAACATTCAAACAGTTGACATCACTGTTTCATCGTCCATCGGGCATAATTTAACACCATTAGCATACACCATGGAGTCATCGGTAGTTACTGTTCCACGAATGAGCGGTGATTGTGAAACTTAGATGATAAAGTAGTTCAGGGGAGGCTAGATTTCACCATACGCCAAACCCACACTTTGTACCTCAGTTTCTTTACGCACTTACGCTGTCAGAAAAGACAGGGATTTATATTATCGGTTGTAATAACTGAAACATTGGCATTATTTGGGGAAGAAGTAAGCTTTAGAAATCAGAGTAAATGAGATTCTGCATGCCCATTTGTGAACTTAGCTCATAAAGTTATTCTGTTAGTTTGAGATTCAAACAGCCATCTTTGTTAACGTCCAAATTTAATGACATAAAAGTTCGGAACTTCATCATCTGAATGAAAGGCACCTCTTTCTAGTACAACGTAAGATTCAAACGCAGGAAGATTATCCACCTCCAAGCCCTCACCAAAGCTCCTTCTTTCGAACTTTTTTTGGTTTACACAAGTATTATAGGAAGACAAAATTTGCCGACAAGGGTTCGAGCCTCGGGTGGTGCACCACCTGGGGTTGGGTAAAACTGATGACGGCTAATAAGTCAGAACTGAACATTTCATTCTCCCTCGTCTTTGTCGGCAAAGGTAATCGGTATATGACTCGGAGTGCTTGTAGATGGCCGAAGTCGTTCTATCAGTGTTGAGGACGGATCCTGGTTCAATAGATCGAGGGACGATCTGCAGGCCCCAGAGGCAATGAAGAGTAACCCGGTGCTGAGGTAAAGTCTTAGTTATTCTGTCACAGACTTACATCATGCCTACCGCAATCAGGAGTACTGAAAGGCACACGGACGCGCCCTGCGGCAATGCATGCAGTATGGCAGTGGTGATATCGTAGCCAGAAGTGGCCACTCCAGTATCCCTTGCTTCAGACCTTATTACTTATTGTTTAATAAACGCTCATCGCTGCGGTAAAGAAATATAGGCGAAATTAATGGGTTTTAATCAAGCGATATTTGACGTAGCTGAGTCTTCTTTTTCCCAGTATCCTCCGCATCTCTCCATCATCATCATCATCATCATCATCATCATCATCATCATCATCATCATCATCATCATCATCATCATCATCATCATCATCATCATCATCATCATCATCATCATCATCATCATCATCATCATCATCATCATCATCATCATCATCATCATCATCATCATCATCATCATCATCATCATCATCATCATCATCATCATCATCATCATCATCATCATCATCATCATCATCATCATCATCATCATCTGGCGGGCTTTTGAAATTGAGCCGCCATCTTTTCCGCTCTCCATTCGCATGTGAAATTTCTTATATCTATGTCGGTTAGCCTATTTGACCCATTTTATACCGATTCTTAACCTTATTTGTTTTTTTGAACAACAAAAATGAGGTCATCGGCGCACGACGCTGGCACAGTTTTGAAAGAAGTCCAATTTTGTCGATATTTTGAGACGCATTCAAGAATGATTCTTCATGAGGTTAATATGTGCATTCTTTGACCATTTGTTTGTGATCTTCCGGTTTTGTGTGGCTTGTGTTCCCAACCTTATTCACGGTGAATGGAGGACATTTTTTGCTGAAAGTTTTGGAATTTTAATTTCAAAATAAAGCGTAACTCTCTCTCATCATCATCATCATCATCATCATCGTCATCATCATCATCATCATCATCATCATCATCATCATCAACATCATCATCATCATCATCATCATCATCATCATCATCATCGTCATCATCATCATCATCATCATCATCATCATCATCGTCATCATCATCATCATCATCATCATCATCATCATCATCATCATCATCATCATCATCATAATCATCATCATAATCATCATCATCATCATCATCATCATCATCATCATCATCATCATCATCATCATCATCATCATCATCATCATCATCATCATCATCATCATCATCATCATCATCATCATCATCATCATCATCATCATCATCATCATCATCATCATCATCATCATCATCATCAACAACCTCAGTATCAACATCTTCTTCTGTTTATGTCGTTCTTCTTCTTCTTCTTCTTCTTCTTCTTCTTCTTCTTCTTCTTCTTCTTCATCTTCTCGACTTGGGGCATATGCCTAGAGGAAGTTTTGTTAAGGGAAACATGGAAAGCAAACGAGCAATTAAATAGGAAATAACGTTTATATTCCCTGTTTGGGTTGAAGCTAATGCAACCATAGCTAAACGAAGTATATTTATTCTACCTATAATTCCCTCTATGACGGGCTATAAGCCTTCACAGTCGGAATTTCCGTCAGTTTGGAAGTGGCCTCATTTTTTTTCCTGGCACAAACTGCGTAGAGTATATTTTACCCTGCAAAAGGGTACACCACCGACCTGTCCAAGCGCACTTGGCTGGCAGAGGGTGGCTGCGTCACTTGGCACGCTGTTGGCAGTGTCAGTGATGCGCGCTTGCTTCAAAGTGTTACTGGTCTTGAATGATAATTTAAGATTAGACTTGCAGAAAAAAAGTGCACTTGTATACTACTTGGTTGGTATTTAAATCACTGATAACTGCGCAGCGACAAACTTGACGAGGATGTTTCAGCTTTGGGTACGAATTCACAGCTTTCAGTCGAAATAACAAAGCCAGGTTTCCCAGATGCTTTCAACTAACGCACAAAGTAACCTTTATGCTTACAGGCTCACAATTTAAACATCTGCTTGGCGAAGATGTTGAAGATGGGTTTTGCGGCCTGGTGACGCAGAAAATCCCGTCCTAAAAAGGTTGAGATTACTTGCACTGACTGCGTTAATCTATTTCCCGCCAAATAGACGAGATTAAGCAGTCCTCGGTTTATCAAGTGACTTTCGCGAGCCCCATGAAAGATTTCAGCCTAAATTATGGACTGCTTGGAGGTTTACGGAAACGGTTCGTCCTCTGGGTCAATATACGTTTATGTTGGTACAACCTGACTCCGAAGAAGGAGTATGGTGGGACTCCCAGATCTGGTGGACACTGTCCTGATATTTCAATCGGTCGGACCTCCAAATTTCAATGAAAGCAGGCCTACCAGAACATGTCTTTCGGGAGCTTTCACAGGGTTACCTACTCTGCTGGCTTGAAATTGTTAAGTAATCGATGGGACAAGAAAGCACCGTAATGCAATCGGTGAGCGACCGACAGGATCCAGGCAATTGGCTCAGAGGTTAGAAGGCTGCACTTCTTATTATCAATAGAATGTGGGTTTGAACCTCAGGGGTTGCAAACCCGGGGTTTTGTATGGCTGGCTGATGATGACAGCTTTAACTCGGAAAAGGCCATTCCAGTCTCCATTGTCCTTGTCGGAAGTCTCCTTCTGCATGTAAGCAGAAGATTTTTAAACCGAAATTCAGATCCGTGTTTTCGATTCGGAAAAAACCTAAATAGGGTATTTTCAGTCACGTCAGGATGACAGATTTTGAAGGAGCAAGCGTTCCACGGCCTGATAGGCCATACGATGTCAAAAATGTCCAGTTAAATAGCATGCATTTTATCATTGAATTTCGATGCCCTTATCAATCCAAATATATTGGAAAAGTTTCTAATTGTGAGATTTTGAAGACCATGAAATGACAATGTCCTCGGAAACCGTAGATTCATGTGTAATGGCAGGTTGGATTCAAAAAAATTTGATAATTTATAAAAATTTGTAAAACCTAAAAAGACCCTTTTTAAAGAATAATATCTGACGATTATATAATCTGCTACCAAATGAGTGCAGGAAAGAATACTTTTGTGTATGCATGTATAAAATATACTTCAATTTATTGGGACATCGTAAATCAACTAGAAAAAAGGCATACCATGTAAGCAGCCATTTTTACAAAGCGCAGTTTTCGTGTGCGATCAGAAAGAGGCTCGTTCAAAAGTTTGAATCCTCAGATGGGGAAAATATCTTGGGATTATGCTGTTCAATACTTTATATTATTAACCTAATTAAGCAATCTTCTCTAATCGAAAGCATATTCCAAAATGTCGGTTTACATTTCAGGAGATAGACAATCTCCTGTTTAATACGTAAAAAGCTCATTAAAATACTTAAACGTCAGACGAAGACAGCTGTTTCACGGCCATTATGGATCTTCGGTGCGCCATAAACCTGCCATGTAACTGTCTTCTTACTTGAGGACAGTTTGAATTAGTTTCAAGGTTAGAATGAAGATCTTGATAGGGCTAAGCTTTGCTTTCAGGGTTAATATTGTAATTAGACTTCAGGTAAGGGTCAAGGTTTTGGGATGGAGGTAGTGTTACGGCTATGGCACAAGACCATCTGTATTTCTTCCGCTGGAGCTGCCTATTCCCATGTCTTACGGGGTATGTTTGGCGATCTTTCGAGAAACGTACGGAGAAAAAGGTCAGCTTGACTGGTTATTTTAACAGAAGTTAACTGCGCTTCACGCTCCCACACAAAACCTACGTTTAGGCTGATCACTGTACTGCCTTTGACATTTTCTGGAACAAGTCTAGGGAGGGAAGGCAGTTTCCCGAACTTTTCGTTAATTAGACATGCATTAGCGGAAGTCTGGCCTGAGAACTGGCATGTCAAAAAGGATAGACCCTTTTCTTTCCGTGGATATTTTGTATTTTACAACCTGAAATGCACATTTATTTATTTTTTTGTTCTCCACACGGAAGCTGTGCGATAATCCTCCACAAAAATGAAAAAAAAGGTTGAAAATACGAGGGTCAGTTAGGCGCCGCTACCCGAAGCGAAAAATAGGAAAATGTCAGGTCAATAATCTGGCCGTTTCCCATACAAGCATATCTGGGAGCACGGAGTATCGCCTGAAACAACAATTTCGATTTCCTTCTCTCCCCCTCTCCCCCTCTCCCCCCTCCTCCTCCTCCTCCTCCTCCTCCTCCTTCTCCCTCTTCCCTCCTCCTCCTCCTCCTCCTCCTCCTCCTCCTCCTCCTCCTCCTCCGCCTCCTCCTCCTCCTCCTCCTCCTCCTCCTCCTCCTCCTCCTCCTCCTCCTCCTCCTCCTCCTCCTCCTCCTCCTCCTCCTCCTCCCTCCTCCTCCTCCTCCTCCTCCTCCTCCTCCTCCTCCTCCTCCTCCTCCTCCTCCTCCTCCTCCTCCTCCTCCTCCTCCTCCTCCTCCTCCCTCCTCCTCCTCCTCCTCCTCCTCCTCCTCCTCCTCCTCCTCCTCCTCCTCCTCCTCCTCCTCCTCCTCCCTCCTCTTTCGCCCCCCTCCTCTCATCCCTCTGTCCCCCAAACGGCAAGAAGAATAATTACTACGGATCTTATAAAGCCCAGCGAAAACCTTTCTACCTTAATTTGTCGTCATCCGGCTGCAATAGCCAGCTACAGGACTGTGGCATCTAAGAATCGAACATGGACACTTTAGTCATCGAGTCGAACAGCCTACTATGGAGGCACAAGCCCGCTGTCTAGTCGGATACATCTGTAGGTTCCAGATGGCGCCTCAAGGCACAATGAGACGAGCATGCTCCATAACCCGATCAGTGAACATACTGGCAGTATGTTTTATTTTTTTTGCAGTATATATGAGTAACACTACCCTGGTTGCCATACTGTTACGAAGAGGCCATGGGTCAGTAGCTATCTCGGGTGCAATATCGGATACTAATGCCAAGATGCAAAAGTCTAGGGAAATTTGCAAAGGCTGGAAGTTTTCGGCTAGGGTGTCCGGACCTCCTAAAAGACTACCTGATCTTACAATCAGACACCTTCTCTCTCTCTCTCTCTCTCTCTCTCTCTCTCTCTCTCTCTCTCTCTCTCTCTCTCTCTCTCTCTCTCTCTCTCTCTCTCTCTCTCTCTCTCTCTCTCTCTCTCTCTCTCTCTCTCTCTCTCTCTCTCTCTCTCTCTCTCTCTCTCTCCCTCTCTCTCTCTCTCATGATAGTAAGTGGAAAACAAGAGTCTGAAGTTGCCGACCAAACATGTAAACAGACTTTGACCTTTAGGTCGGCCGAGCCTTACCAGTTTCTTTATGCCGGAATTCTGGCGAACGGTCCTTCTCGCGCGCGGGAATTTCGCCACGTTGGCAATGGCTTCTGCGCTGAGGCATTTCAGATCACGATTGGGACTTCTCAAGAGTTCAACCATTGGCTTAATGCCCCCGCGATCCGATATTGCTCGTCGAAGTGCGGGATTGTGCGAGATCTCCTTCAGAATCTTCAGAGCGCCCAGCTGTAGTAAATTGAACGTAACAGTGCTTTGATACCTCGAAAGAAACCCCATTCACAAGCGACAAAAGTAAGAAGTGTTTTCATTAGAAATAATTGCGGCACCCAGTCGGAATCCAAGGTATAACATGATCATTTATGCTCGAGCACGGTATGTGGAGCCAGAGTAGGTTTCAGAAAATATCAGGGCTCCAACAATACACATACCGACAAAACAATTCAGGGGGGTTGACTGTTCGAGCCCCCTAACCATCCGACCCGTTTGCATATTTCTGCGAACGAATATTCAATTTAAATGAGCTGCATGTTACGCTATGTGCTAAACGTATAATTAAAACAAAATTTAAGTTGTGAGAGTGTGGGCAGCTGTGAGAGCTGCCTTAAGTGGTGTCAAGGTTCAATAGACCCAATTCTACTCCCTCTCCCTCCCTCCCCCCCTAAATTGAGTACTGGGAATTTGCTCAAGCAGAGGCAGACGGTGCACCGCTCTCAGGGATAGTGTTAGGGAAACAAACAACCGAGTAATACCACACCAATCACCAACGCCGATTGTGAATCTGCAGCTAAAATGACTCGGAGGCATCCATTAAAGCCGCTATCGCATGGATGGAGTGCAAACGTGTAAGATCAATGCGTTATCTTCTGGTGTTGGCGCATGTGTGCATGATGTGCAGACTTCCTCCTTGTGCATCGGCCAGGTATACCTTTTGCCAAATCTGTTGATTTGTTCGCGAGTGGATCTGATAGGTTAGATAATTATAACTCTTGCTTTAGCAAACAAGTCTCTTTTCCATTGCAATTACTGCCTGGAATGGGGGAGAAAAATAGATATATATTTTTAATACAGTAAATCACTAGGGAATTGCGGGAGTGAGTGTAATCACTTTGATTGGTTCAGGAGAAAGTTGTGAGGCAGGTGCACTATGAGCAACTTTCAATGAAACATTAGTTATCGCTGAGAAGCAAGTTCAGTTCGATGTAAGTCAGTCGCTAAAAGACGAAGAGAAGGTCCTCTAACTGTGACTTGGAAGATTCTTTACGGACCCGACTCGAATAGAGAAAGAGCATGGTTGCATTACACCAGACACTATTACGTAGCGATTAACAGTCAATACCAAACGTGTGCTGTGACAAGTGCATGTAGACAGGGTCGGTCGTTTGCGCTATTTATTTGCCATCCTCAGACAAGTGAATCTTTTCAGTCTACTTGCCTCGTCGACACACCTTTCAAGCAGTCCACGAATGTCAGCGCAAAAAATACCCAGGAACTGTGAATAAGCACCGATATAAACTTTAGTTATCATTCCAGAGAATACAGGAAACCATATAATTTCAGAAAGATGGGCAAGTGAAATGCGTTAGCTGGCGCAAATCACATTACCTTGCACCGAACTTCATCCGTTTCGAGGAGATTGATCAAAACATCGACGCCGCCAACGTCACGAACCGCCAGCTGGCAAACTTCCGTCCTCAGTGGCATGTCGCGAAGCGCACACAGAGAAATTATTGTGGAGGTTTGGTTGCCGCCCTTAGAAGACGAAAAAAAGGCACACATGACAGGGCACCTCAAAAAATGTTTGATTTAAGGAATAGGCGTTAAAATGCCGAACGCTAGAATACGGGTAGATTACTTAATTTATTAAGTAATAAACATTTACTGACTGTTATAAAGTAGGCATTTTATGAATATATTTACACTCGTGGTTACCAATTTTTCCTCAGTCGTGGAACAAAAAATCTGCTAAATCGGAGGTTTTCATGTGCTTCTAGAAAAAAATGCTTGTTTTCAATAGGTAAGATCTAAAGCTGTCTACTGTACCTTTAAGAAGCGGCACTATTTACCCAATAAACTATCCGGACGTTGAGGGATAATTTAAGAAGTACCGTAAAGTCTGGGAGTTAGCGGAGGAAATCCAAATTATGCATGGTAAATTTACTTACAAAAATCTTTCAGTAATTAAATTTTTACTTGCAAATATAAGTAAAATTCGAGGTCTTTTTGCGAAAACCATGCTCCCAAAGTAACATGTGAAAATGGATTACAAACCTATACTTTGATGGCAAATCACCTTTTTTTAATAACTCACCTTCAAATATTTAACTAACTTTCCAATTTGCCAGTATTCTGCCGGAAGATCTGCATTTGGCTCCTGCTTGCTCGATCCAGTGCCCTCTTCAGCGTCGGTGTCACTTTCGGAACTCGGTTCCCCCGTTGACTCATCGTCCGTGTCCGTTGCATTCCTTAAGGCCATACACACAGTTGTACGAGAGGAAGGGGCCCACAGAATTCGGTTACAAGGAAATAAATATGCAACCGAACGGTCGACTACGGTGACTCAAACAACAGTCAGTGAAAACCAACCTTGGAGATAATTTTCTGATCCTTTATGCGTTCATGCGTAATGAGATCCACAAAGTGACCGTAAGGACTGCAGAGACAAAGGTATGTACAGAGAGAAATTCACATAACTGCAAATATTTGGCACGCGCCGCTTCAACAAACGGTAAACAGGAACGGTACTCGAACGCTCAATACCCATTTTCATCTAGTGGACCAATCAGATGCGCATTTTCCCCACTTGATGACCACGTCTCAGAGCTGTCCACCTTAGTGGGTCCTGTTTCCGAGTTGTCGTCTGCAGTCGCATCCCTCGTTTTGTTTGACTGCGATTTGTTGAGGACAGCTGATTGGTGTTCGATGTTAGCGTTGTTCATGCTTGGGTAGAGCCCGGGTGCACCCAGACTATTATTGGTGTCTATGATATCCATGTGTTCAGCTGGCATTTCATTCAAGCCACCTTTTATGGACCTTGACGGTAAGTCTCGACTTACTCGCTTCACGGTTAGAAGTCGCTGTCTGCAAGAAGTTCCATGTCCGAAAGAAAAATAAAAAGTCAATAAATGGTGCTCACACACAAACCTAAATAAAAGGGTGCAACAAAAACAATAAATCTAGCATCGAGAGCACTTATTCTAAATTCTAAATGCTTGAGATATTGCTATCCAATCCGTCAAAGGATTAAGCAAAATTGTATTTGAGAATTGTGGTGTACACTAAACATTGTGTCGCTTAAATGTGTCATGCGATGAGCCAACACGGAGGCAGGCAAGTGAAATTGGGGATGTGCACCCTTAGAAAATGCCATACATGGGGGTGTCATAGCACGCCTAGGCAATAGTTAGGGGTAGCACCACACAGATAGCATTTAGTCGCTCCATTTGTCTCGTACAGGTGGTGAATGCTCCTGTGGCCGCCTCTAACTGGTACCCAACTCTCACCTGTGGCTTCTAGAAGTTGGGTTCTTCCCAGCGGCCACATCCAGGGCAACCGTCACGACCGGCGGGCTAAACCAGGTGAGGGTCTCTGGTGTTGTGTGTGCCTCCACACCCGGTATGTCTGACTCCCGAACTTCCCACCTCCCCCCTCTCAAAAAGTCCTACGGTGGGGGCGACAGCAACCCCGTAGGCGGCCCAGGCTAACTCGGATCGTTCTCCCACTAAAACAAAACCGTGACCCATAGTGGAGTTCGGCACCCGTCTGGGATGTCAAAGCAGCCCTATTTAGGGACAGCACTGCTTGCCTCCTCGCGGAGGAAGGGGCTAGAGAAGGTGCCCTGAACAGATGCTGGTTATCACGTCTTCTGCAGCCGGCCGCGGCTAGCAGATCGCAAAATACGCGGTCGTAAAACTCAAACAAACAACAATACCCCCTTCCCCATCCCCCTCGCAATACCCTCCAGGCTGCTCGAGTGAATCCACTCACACTAGCAGCCTGGAATGTTCTTTCCCTTTTAGAAATCCTAGGAGCAACCGACCGCAACGGAGGACGGCGCAAGTCGCTCGCGAACTGACGCACTACAAGGTGAACATTGCTGCTCTCAGCGAGACCCGATTCTCTGAGCAGGGTCAGCTGGAGGAGGTGGATGCCGGCTACGCCTTCTTCTGAAGCGGCCGGCCAAAGGCAGAGCGACACGACGCTGGTGTTGCCTTTGCCATCCGGAACGATATCGAAGGACGTCTGCAATGTCTGCCACAGGGTATCAATAATCGCCTGATGAGCCTCCGTCTGCCTCTTCGGGGAGACCAGTTCGCCACCATTATCAGCGCCTACGCTCCCCCAATGACGAACTCTGATGCGGGGACCTGCACACCCTGCTGGCAACTGTGTCGAAGGTGGACAAGTTAATTGTACTTAGTGACTTAAACGCCCGCGTTGGGACGGAACACGCTGCCTGGCAGGGAGTGCTGTGTCCCCACGGTCTCGGTAGCTGTAACGATAACGGCCTCCTTCTTTTGCGCACGTGTGCGGAACACCGTCTTCTGCTGACCAACACCTTCATCCGCCTTCACACGCGGGAGAATGCCACGTGGATGCACCCTCAGTCGCGGCGCTGGCATCTGCTGGACTATGGTCTCGTCCGGAGGCGAGATCGACAGGACGTGCTGGTAACCAAGGCGATCCGCGATGCCGATGGTTGGACAGATCACCGCCTCGTCATCTCTTAGATGAGGCTCCGACCGCAACCATGACGAAGGCCCCAAGGTAAGAGACCGTCAGGCAAGTTAAATACTCTTTTGTTAAATTTGCCTGCTCACTGTTCTGAGTTCAGCAACCAAATAACCAAGGAACTGGAGGACTTGCATGCTCCAGATGATAATGCTACCGTGGAGACACGATGGTGTCAACTGCGAAATGTCATCCAGTCCACCACCCTCGAAGTCTTCGGACGCGCACGCCGTCAACACCAGGACTGGTTTGACGACAATGACGCCGACATCAGCAACTTACACGCGGAAAAGAATGGACTACACAAAGCCTACAGCGACATTCGGACTGAGGCCACCAAAGCAGCCTTCTTCAGATGCCAGCGCCTTGTACAGCAACGGCTGCGGGAGATGCAGGATGCCTGGATGATCCGAAAGGTTGAGGAAATCCAGGAGTATGCGGACCGCAATGAAATGAAAAACTTTTTCAAAGCCATCAAGGCCATCTACGGCCCGTGTATCAAGGGGTCCGCACCGCTGCTCAGCTCTGACGGCACAACACTGCTGACAGAGAAATCGCAAATTCTGAAGCGTTTGGCCGAACACTCCAGAAGTGTCCTTAATTGCTCATCAGCCATCTCCGATGCTGCCATTGACCGGCTCCCTCAAGTGGACATGAAAAATGACCTGGATCTGCCGTCTTCCCTACCAGAAACCATCGGGGCCGTGCAGCAGATTTCCAGCGGTTAAGCACCGGGATCCGACGCAATCCCACCGGAAGTCTACAAGCACGGTGGGCCCCGGCTGATGGCAGAACTCACAACACTTCCAGGAGATGTGGCGCCAAGGACAAGTTCCTCAGGATTTCAAAGACGCGACCATCGTTCATCTCTACAAACGGAAGGGGAACCGGCAAATCTGTGATAATCACAGAGGCATCTCGTTGCTCAACATCGCCAATGCACCAACAATCCGACAATTCCAACTTCTGTGTCAAATTCTGCCAACCCTCCTTCAGACTCCCCCACCCTTACTCCTGGCATAAATTCCATTACTCCCACCATCATAGAGATCACATCCCAATACTCATCACCTGTTACCTCAACCACCGCAACCTTCTTCGCCTTCACCACCACCACCACCACGACGACCACCACCACCACCAGCGATGGGGACTCTTTCCTAAACTGTCCTTAATGACCGCACATTCACCTCACGCATCGGCCTGGTCGGTCGCTTGCGAATCCATCGTACAGAGACTGATGAACCAGTGCCTGGAGCACCAACACACAGCAGAGATCGTCGCCTCCACTGTCCTCACTGTCCTCACACATTCACTCATCGCATGGGCCTATTCGGTCACATGGGCATCCATGACAGCGGAATTCACCGCAATGCCGACAACACTGATACATCATGCACACCCTCCGCTCCTGCCATTATTAGCGCCCCTGCCACCAGCACTACCATGAATGACATCCTCCCAGCCTTTACCGATTTCTCCTGCCCACATTGCGCCCACAACTTCAACTCACGCATCGGCCTGGTCGGTCCCCTGCGAATCCATTGCACGGAGGCTGGTAAACCAGTGCCTGGGGCTCCGACATACAGTCGACGCGCCCGCCTTCACTGCCCTCACTGCTCCCGCACATTTACACACCGCATGGGCCTATTAGGACACATGCGCCTCCACGACAACCTCCGGTAAACCACCGGAGGCTAAGCTACATCAGCGCACACTACCTACAACAATACATCGACAACAACCTCACAATCACCATTTACCAGAGTATATCACGGTTTCCTGGAAACAGTGGCTTGGAAAACTGCCAATCTTACGCTTACACCAGACCACGCCGTCGGCCCAGTGTATGTGCTGTGTGTGTCGAGTGGCTGATCAGTGGACTGGGAGTCAGATGGCGATGGCTCCTCCATATCCCCTGAGTATTTAAATCCTGGCGTGTGCTTTATGGGGGCCAGGTCGTGCTGTGGCGCGCGAAGACGGGTACGCCGACCCGTCAGCCAATGCGCCCACTCCCACATCAGACAACTGACTGGCTCGGATAGTGGTCTGATTGTGGGGGTGGGGGAGAGAGAGGTCAACAGCTCAGCGCATTTTCCTCACTATAAACAATCTGGCGCGCTTGAAACTAACGCGGTTCGCTAAAAGTCATGGCTTGGAAGGTTGCCAACTGACGGGATAACTTGGACCACGTGGTCAGCCCAATGCGTGTTTTGTGTGCAGTGGCTGACTGGCGGATTGAGAGTCAGGCTGCAATGGCTCCTTCTTAATGTGGCCTTTATGACACTCCCACTCCGTGGGATCCGAGTCAGGTTTGGTGGTACACCCAGGGGCGGCTCCGGCCGCGCCAGCCACCTGCGCCCTCTCCCATCTCCGGTCTTCTTGACTCTGTCTTGACACCGGCCTCAGGTGGGGGATGAGGAGAGAGTGTGGTAGCTGCAGCGCAAGGCTACTATCACTTAAAACTAATTTACGCGCAAGTCACCGTCCCTGCACCACCTGGTGTGGAGCATACGGTGGACTTCGTCAAAATCAACGGTCGAACTGTCGCGGGGGGAGGAGGCGCAGGCCTACGCCACACCAGCGATCTGCGTCTGATTCCTCCGCCGGTTTTTTTAAATATGTGTTGATACCGGGCATTATGTGCAGTGCTGTAAAAGTCTACCATCACGTTAAACTAATTCACGCGGAATTCATTGTCTCTTCTACGGGGGGGGGGGGGGAGAGGGAGAGGTGGGTGAACATCGGCATCCGCGGCGGTCGAATTGTCGCATGCTATGCATGTGGGCAGGTACGTTGCCTTGCCATATTTATGATCATGCTACTTATGCATAGATAGTAAACATTGTAGTTGAAGTAACATAAGTAAGCAGAGGACTACGGTGTGCGGATCAGAATGGGAGAGAGAGCAAACTAATCACGCAAAATCCACCAATCCTTAATAGCCCGATCGAGAACCAAAATAAAGATATAATTAATCCGCCCTAGGCAACCTTCTCCTATCGAATGCATTCGCCTTGACTACAAATACGGCAGAATCACGAGGAAAGCGAATTTATATTGATGCTTTCGAATGTATGTTTAAATTTTTGTTTACCAAAAGTATTGTGAATTTAGCCTGGGATGTAACCTTAGATCGATTTCGAGTGTCCAACTAACCCAGTTTTTAGATGCATCACATTTTCGGCAACAAGGAAGGGTTATAATTTTAGTGCAGTTGCCGTGAAATTCACTGATATTAAAGAGAGCTGGAGTTCTTTGGAATACTGTTACCGAGAGGAGTCTGTCGAATCTGAGATGGTGCCTACCCCGGTGGGTCGGCTTTGTTCCACAGGCTTATTATTATCTCCAAGTCTCACCGAAATAGTGTCTGAAGCGATCACTTCTGGGTTATGTATCATTATCTTCCAGCCCACGTAAGGTGCTCTATTTTAGTGCAGTCAAGACAGATTAGTGAGCATTAGGTATGAGCAAGATCTGAATCGCAGTCGTCAAGGAGCGAACACGTAGTCCAGCTGGGCGAGAGAACTTAAACTTTATTTTTCTAGTCTGGACTTCAAATATTACTAGATGTTCACGGCGAATACATGTAAAATGACAACTGCCTACTGTTATAGATTTAAAGGTACTTATTCTCAACATGGAAGAAAAGGAAACGAGCCCGTTAACCGAACCAGATTCAGAAACTTCGTCGTTTCCATCATTAGGATGAGGACCTTACTCTTCTGGTCTGACGTAACGTGGTAAGTACCCACCCTTGCTTCACGAAACAACTGATCCATCCGTTTACTGCCAACTGTCCGTGACCCCATCCCCTAGGAAAAATTTTAGATTTCCGAAGTGTAAGTTTGAGAATTATATCATCACTCTGTCCGTCGACTTAGGATGAACTAACTGAAACTGCAAGAGCCCTTTAGAGTGTTGTCGAGTTCAAGAAGTTAAATAAAAGCACATAGGAGATGCTAACCGGTTGAATTAGTCAAGAAACCTCGCGAGGAGACAGAAATTGGTCACAAGGGCCACTAAGGCCACATTTCTACGGCTTGCTAACAGTACTCCCACGCATCCTCTCATCTCCCGCAAATTATGATACAAAGTGGCTTTATCAGCCACGTTGATTCCTCATCAAGCCTTTCTGGTGGTGGTCAGCAACAAACATCCCGATTTGGGGACAGGATGTCCTCAGCTGCTCTGTTATTGATGCTGACATCTGGTAATAAACAGTCAGTTACCTTCCTGCAGACAGTAAGACAAATAATACGGCCTACAGTAAAACGCATACTCCACTTCAAAGACAATCAGCCCATTGCCCACATAATCCATTTTGTCAGAATTCCCTAGCAACCGGTTTAACCAAAATGTGGCGATTACGGTGTGAGCAAAGAGAAAGTGAACTATCCATGTATCCTATTCCATGCCAACGGTTACTTGATGTTTTTGTTTACTTAAAAATGTTTGAACAGACCTACTTGCGAGAGCTCAATGCATGAAAATTCGAAATTTCGGCATGAACTGCCTGTCGAAAGAAAATGTCGTAGGCGAATTCGAGCATCTAGGACCTTGTGAAAGTACTATGGCCTACGCATCGAAATTAATCAATGGACAAACCAACAACCACCAGTAGTCTACAAGGTCCAAAAATGCGACGCAATGTCGGTCAAACAGAGATACACCTTCAAACAAAACTGTACGGCTAGCATTTGTCTTCGATCTCATTCAAATGAGAGGGAAAAGTGTCTTCGAGATAACTAGTTATCAGCAGAGCCAATTATAATATGCCTAGACTGTTCTTGTCTGTGGGTCCCCGACTAGTACATGCGACTTAGTCATGGGCCTACATCCGTCCGGTCTGTATTTTCTATTTTGGTGAATGCTGGTTGCTCATTCTGTTCAACCACGCTATCGACTAGATTCTTAGGCATGCCCTGCATGATGGTAACGGTGTTGAGCTTGCAAAAGGCAAGTCAAAGTTCACACACAGAGACGTCATGACCTCCCCCCTTATATTATGTTTTCACGAGTTAGACCTTGCATTTGGTTACCCTTCGAGAAATCTGAGCTTTTGTATCCCAATGTCAGTGAATCAGTTTGTAGATATTGCTTTTCGTATGTTGCGTAGTTTAATCATAATTAAAGCATAATACTACCTAAAATCCGAATCTCTCGTTTGTACTCGATATGCATAATGTATCTACGAGATCCTATGTGAAACATTCAACTTGAAACATTTTCTACAGCATTTTGATATACAAAGTTCAATATCAAAAGGGAGTTACTGAGGTGATTTTTCTCAGACCGCAAAACTCACTTTGCCTGTTTTGATCTCCACAAGGTTTTGTGCTTTTTGTCTGTTATAGCCGAAATAGGAGGTAAATTTCTGCCTGCCGAATGACGTAACTCGTGAAATAACGTCCGTGCGTTTCCTGGATGTAGATCTGTTTGTTCCTGCACGGAAAAGGCCGCCACTTCTTTCATCTGAGCTTGTCGTTGTAAGTAATTCGACGTCAACACTTCGACCCATTCCACTGTCATCCGTGTCACTGATTGGCCGAGATTGATAGTTTAGACATCTCCCCTTAACACGGTAGCACAGCAAACGGCCCTCATCAGATTCCATAAAGTTGTTAAAATCGCTGTTTGCAGAGCGGAGGGGAGAGAGGAGATTTGGAAAAATTCCCACTTCTCTTCTCGAAGGATAACTCGCCCTTTTCGTCATCAAAGCCCTTAAACAAAAACGTGGTCATAATAAGTAGGTTCAAAAGCACTAAAATGATACGAATTACATGAAAGATAAAAATTCAAACGACAGCAAACTATCGAGTACTGAAACTGCTTCACACAAACGACTAAATTTGACAAAGCAGTAACTGAAATATTCAAGTATCGATTTTTCTCCTGACTGTCCAATGTCGATTATCATTTCAGATCATGTTTTACCTTTGACGGTATCGTTCTGCATGAAATTCATTGTCCTAAGGCTTATTCTGTGCACAATTGGTCACATACAAAAAGCAAAAACAAATCAAGAAAAGAACGAACCTCGTTAATAAACCAGCCGGAGCGGGTCGCAGTAGCCGATATTGGGGTACCTTGGTTTTTGGCATGATCGTGTAGTATGCTATTTCTCCTACGGTTTGCCGCCATGGGGGTGCTCTGCATCCATTATCGTGCTTAAGTGAGTAGGCTTGTAATAAAAAATGAAAATCGAGTTGCGTGATTGAAAAATTACATTCAAATGTGTGAACAGGACTAAATGGAAAAGATATGGGCAAATGCAAGGAACGGCACATTTCAACAGATTATAAGAAGAAGTTCTAAATACCATAATTTTAACATCTATAGCGATATTTAAATCATAATTATGAATTTAAGTAAACAAACTGTTTACTTTGCCTTTCGTAATAAGGCAAAAGTTGGTTACATGGGGACTAAATAGAAATAGCGAGTTTTTCTCTCTATAGGGGCTTTTTGCTAATACTTACGTAAGTTACCTATTGAAGAGTGAGAAATTTATGCTCCCGAAAACGGTACAGTTACAAGTAATGACATATTAAAATATTTCACTATCGTAAGCCTTAGTAGACGTTCTTCCCTTTTATGAATATTTTGACTAATTATTGTGTTTTCCATTGCATGTTCGTAGATAAGATAGTGGATTTTATGGTCATAAAGTAAAAACACTTTTCACAAAAAGATTCAAATAAATGTGATGAGTGTTGTGCAAGATATATTTAGAAGTTTCAAAAACATATATTCGACCTACCTCCAGTGTGTCTTATCGAAAGAAACGGTACTCCAGGATAGTTATTCTGGATGAGCATCTTAATCAATTTATATTCTGCCTCTACATCGCTAGCCAGCAAATTAGTTTTTCTACAAAAATATGCTTTGAATTAACTTGCTTATTTTTCATTCCTTCGGCTTCGTGCAATATAAGTAAGTCAAGATTGCGAATATCAACGGCCAGTTTTCAGAAGCATTTTCTTAGATTCCTTCTGTTCATCATCGTCTAAGAAGTGAGCGCTTTCAAGAAAAACCTTTGATGGAATTTTTAGTTCCTCAACAACTTTGAATAATGCCTGCTCATCGATGTCCACCTTTTTTGGTGAGAGTTCTTCACCAAAAACTTTCTCCAAAAAGTTCCCATTTTCTAGTAGAATAAGTAAAATTGGGGCTACCAACCTTCCAGAAATAATTTTGCCTCCACAAGTGCAGTGTCAGCGGCGGAATTTAAAATAAGCTTGAGGGCTGCAAAATTTCTCGCGTAAATTTCGAACTGATCAGGATTTTTTAAGGTCAAAAATAAGCAATAGGACGTCCGTCATCTGCCGTTTGCTTTGATACAACAGTTTGGTCTCTAAGTGGATTAAATAAAAAGCAACCGTAGTACGTGGATATAAAGCCTTTTAAATTTTTTTCGGGTGTAAGTGTGTTTTTCCAGTGAACTGGTTCGTTAAATATAATGCGCGAAATAGCTTGGTTCTTATTTGTATAAGTTTCGACAACGTTAACGCAAGATTCAAGAATATGTTTATTCACCGTCGAAAAATCAAGTTTTTTTCCTGACTGTGCTGTAGCTTCCGACCACTCAGCCACTCTACTTAAGGAAATACCCATAAGTATGCAAATAATTAAATTTAATTTGGTGGGTCCCCGCTTTAATTGAACATCTCCAAGATATTTCGGGATTAATACGACTAAACAAAAAGAAGTTGCAGGTCACTTGTAGTGTGATAAATTATGCTTTAAATATCTTAATAAGAAGTGATTTTGAGCAGCATTGAAACAGCTGCTATCTTCTTTCAAAACGTCTTAGCGGAGAGTTCTGAAGCGAATACACTATTCAAAAATGGAAAAGCCTTATGCAGTTGATCCCTTTATTCGTTGCGTTTGTCGGGAAGGATATCTGCACCGGCTAATTTTTAGCATATCAAAAGAACACCTTTTCCTATTTAAATGGCCACTGACTCCATTAATAGACTAAGACCCTTCGAGGCTTCCCTCCACTGTAATTGCAGTTTTTCGTTCCGATTTCGGCAACCTTCTATGATGCCTCTTTGAATGGTTGACTTACAACACGCTTAACTTCAAGGCATCGGTTCAAAATGTGCCCTTTCGTCTTTACTGTAAATAGAGGTAATCTTCTTCAAAATATCTGTCATGTATTTCAGTTAGTTTGTGAGTCTACTTTTAGAAGTCACCCGTTGCGACCTTATGCTTAACATAACACACTTGGCCACAGTCGCACTATTTTTGATGCTTGATAGTACTTTTCAAATGTTAAAGCTGCAGTCAAAATAGTTCAGTTGATGTTAGCGGGATCTTTTTCTCCGACTTCCTCGCTGTTCCATGGAATATTTTAGGTAAGCCAAACAACGATATCCACGTTTCCTTTCTGTATATTGGTCCATCCGTAATCTCCGTTGACATCCAAAAAACTTAGAAATTCCTCAATGAAAAACTATTGGTTGACGTTCCTCATATTCCCAGTATTGACTTAATCACTGCCACAAACTATGTGTGGATGCCACGATCAATTTAGTATGCTTAATTTTTTTATTAAAGGCCAGAAATTCTCTTGATGACCCGGACCTACCACAGAGTATGATAGTCTTTTCATTTTAATTTTTTCACTTATGTTTCCCTCATTCTGTGCTTTGTAGATTTTCAGAGCACTCTCCTACTTCTACATAGACATGGACATTCGGATAGTGAAAACGGGCTTCTATGCGCTATCTACCAGCTGCTTTGCAAGTGTGCAACCAATTTTTTTGTGTTTCCTGTCCGAGCGTATTTGACGTGTGTAATCGAATTGGCCATTTTTCTTTTTTGAAGCAATATGCAATTTGAGATTGCTGTTTGGTGAAGCTATTTAAATTACAATATGCGCAACATCTTTCAAGGGTCCCATGTGTTGTTTGGTTTCAAAGCTATACATATTTTTAATAAAATTGCCAAATGTAGCCCAGCAAGTGCATGTGTATCCACAATATCAGTTGAATATTGATAGATACAAAAATTTGGACTACAAAAGTCTGTCATGTGATTGAAGGCAGCATACGATAATAAATGCTGGATGGAGAACAGCAAAATAAAATCCCTTAATATTCTGTCAACTCCCAAACAGACAAACAGCGAATAGTCTCCTAAGGCGGGCATAATCGTGGATAACTCAAAACCAAACAGGAAGAGAAAGCTCCAGACAAACAAGTTCCGCAGAATAAAAAGAGAGTTGACGCTAACGAAACACAGAAGATTCAAGGATAATTACTTGCTACGGTAACTAAACCTACCAAATAACTGAACAATAAAGAAGGAAAACTCTGGTTGAACCTCAAAAACATGTTAGAGAAACTACAAGAGGGACCCGTCCTTAATACTGGAAGGGGGTCCTGTCATTCCATTCCATCACAGGGCCGACTCAGGTAGCGAGGGCCTTCAAACTGCCAGTTTAAGTACAGCACATTGCAAAGGGCAACGACTGTGAAAGTTTCCAGGTCAAAGCTAGTATATGTGAGTCCCAGGATGCCTACGTCGGATGAAAATCAGTTTCATACCAATCTTTTATCATTTATGAGAATCGCCAAGGGGTGAACTATCGTCCAAGGGTAGGTGGAGACAAAAATAATAATAATAGTTTTTATTTAATGCCAGTTTACAAGCATCCTTGGACGACATATTCAGTGGGGATCAGGCTAGCAGTGTAAAAACAATTCCCTAGATATATAAGTATAATTATTTTCCTATCTTTATGCTATTCAGGAGAAAAACTGCTGCCCTGTGAGATGATAGCAGTTCAGATCAGGGAAGGGGCTAAGACAAGTGCACTCTGTTGGCAGTCTCTCTGTCTTTTTTAGGAACCGGGATTCTGCCCCAGGCTAGATTGTATCCGTGGATGGTTGCTCGCTGTCTGCCAAAGAAGTCAACGAATGTAGAACGCAGAGACGGTCCCATAGCCCTCAAGGTAAGACCTGGGGTCGGGTTCAGATGCCATGCACTCCATCGAATTGGTAAACAGATTCGCTCGTGTCGGCCCCCAGAATTCTCGTAGCTGTTTTGAATGCAAAAACTAGTGATAGTCTCTTAAAGAAAAGAATTACTTTGCGGGCTTTTTACATTCTAGGGTAGTTTATTCCACGTGGCTATGGCGTTTACCAACAAAAATCCATGATACTTAACTGTGCGAGCTAATGGATGAAATAAAAAGACATTAAGATGACTGCTGTGGTGGGGTTGGTCAAGCTGCCTTAAGAAGATTAAATGTACGACTATTCAAATGCTTAAACATTAAAAAGAGTCCCTTCTGTCCTCGGCGAAACCATAAGGGATCAATGTTTATAAGCCTACAGCGTTCTTGATACGACAGATTACAGTGCTCCAACGATAAAATTCTTTGCGTTAAGAAGTGCTGGATTTTGACGGAAAAGCTTTGCGGCGCGTGTTTAGAAAATTTATCCGGCCGGTGTTGGAATATTGCGTTCAGGCTTGGCGCCCTTGGACGAAACATGACCAAGCTCTGCTGGAGAAAGTTCAACGGAGGGCAAGAAAACTAGTAAGCGTATTGGAATGCCTACCCTATGAGGGGCAGCCTAGAAAGACTTCCAAAATTTTTCCTCTCTCTTTATTACCTGCGGTCTTTGTCTTTAACAATAGGTTGAACTATACAGTGTCATATTATTTACCTGACATAGCCTCATTTCTCGTTCTCAACTTTTAACGGATTTATTTGTTTCCCTGCAATCTTTATTGGCTAAAAATGCTGATAAAGTTTTTGAATTTCTAGTTTTTAGACAACTACAACTTGCTATCCCTATAAATGCTCGTGAAAAACGTAGAATTATAAAGCGCTAAGAAAGAATTAAGATGAAATTTCATAAATTTATTATAACCTGCGTATCCTCCGTAGGTCTTATATTTTTTTCGACGAAAGATGAAACCAACAAGCTCAATTCGTCGTAAACTACATGCCTCGGGACCAAAACGTTGCTTGAATACACCTAGCAGTTTCAACATTGACTCAAATGTACAACCCATAGTTAAAGCTAAACAGCTAGATCTGTCCGCTTTACAGAACTGCAACGACTTCATTATGAAGTTTGGATCCATTTTGTCTATACTCGGCAATCTGTTCAATGGTAACATATCTGATGTTCCCTCTCAGGATTGCAGGCGTCTCGATTCGCTTGTTCACTTGGTAGCAAGCCGGGCTTTTGATAGACAGAAACGAAATCGCAAATTGTGGCGCGTTGTTTGAAATTGGTTTCGAATTTCAAGTACCTCGAGCCTACGAGTTTTTAGTCTCTACCTCAGTGTAGAAGACACGGTGCTGGAAAATCATTAAAGAATTTTCTTTATATTTCTCTGAACTTGTAAATTGCGACTTGGAACCTCGGTCTTTGCGGCTTTCTGAAACTCACGCCGGCTGCGTGCTCCTTGCATCTGCTCTCAATCGCGGAAGGGGGCTCAAACCAAAGGCTGAGTCCTTATATTTTCATATTCCTATTGTTGAATATCCTTACTGACTCTCTGTTAATTTTGTAGCAATTCTAACATGCAAAACTCAAGTTCCATAAGTTTATTGTCACAAAAAATTGGTCCACGACCTAGTTTCTTGGGACCGTCTATCGGCACCTCTACCCACTCGGCCAAATTGGCAGGGGATCTTGCTAAGAAATTAAATGGACAAGCAGAAAACAATTGCAACTATTGTTATTCTGCTATTTGTTCACCTCCCGCTAAACGGGGTAAAAGTTCAGTAAGCTTAACTAATTAAGCTTACGAAGACGAAACATGTATGGGGTGTTTCAACCTCCAGCAGAAATTCTCAGGGATGGAGCAGGAAATAAGCAATCTAAGACAAGAAATAGATAACTTAAAAAAATCTATATCTTGCCCAACTGCTAAAAAGCTCCTGTTCGTAATAAACCTAGCGCAAAGCAAAATTCGTATTCATTTATAGCTTCATCAAGCTTACATAAAAAGTCACATTAAACATATCGCGACTAGCTGGACCCGGTAACCAGAGGAATTTCGCTACTTCCGAAGGGAGCCCCATCTAGTCCTTGCGCCACTCTACCGGTACTTAGTTCGGGTAGCATCAGCACTAATCTGGCTTTTACCGCCCATCGCCACATCACTGGTAGACGATGCACCAACATACGATGTTGAAGAGGTTGGCGAGTTCGTTAAACCAAAGAAGAAAAGGTCTAAGAAGAACAAGTCGTGCAGAGATTTGTCTCTAGCCTGCCCAACACCCAGTTCATGTGGACCTACCGGGCCAAGTGAATTGGTTACCAGTACTCACTCAGCTGAAAGATCTGAGTTAAAAACGGGCCCTCGTTTGAGTCGAAAACATAATTTAGTCATTAAAGGGGTCCCGGAGTCAGCTTCAAGTATTCCAAAGGAGCGAGTCAAACATGACTTGGATCTCCTTCAATTGTATGCAAAAACGATGCTAACGGACGGCGAGTCCATCCACATTCTCAAAGGCATTTAGAATAGGGAAAGCTCTGTCCGCACCCGAATCAAATTCTCGACCAAGACCTCTTAAAATCATCTTGGAAAACGAAGCACAGGCACAGCTCCTGCTACAGAGAAAAGCAACCCTACGGGGCCTGCATTCTGAAGTTTTTCAACCGGAATACGGACTGAAGGAGAGACTAAAAATGAGACAGTTAATAATAGAACTGGAAACACGAAGGACCAATGGCGAGGCACATCTCCAAATAAGAAACGGACAAATTGTTCAAGTGAAAAAGAACATTTCTTTGGCCGAAGGCATTCACTCTGACAGCCTAACTGTCCCTTCTCAGAAACAAAAACGTGCGCGCTTAAATTATTCGTATTAAATGCCAGATCTCTGCTTAATAAGATGCCATTGCTCCAGACTCTGGTTTTCATCCACTGCCCCGACATTGTAATAGTTACAGAGACTTGGGCAACACCCTGTGTATCCAACTCTGAACTCAATATTCAAGGGTACGACTATATTCGTAACGATCGACACGAGGGCCGTGGCGGAGGAAGCTGCATCTATATTAAGCAGCCACTTACCTTTCTGCCGTTGGATTATCGACAATTTACCGCGGTAGAAGAGAGTTGTTGGCTCCGAGTAGTTCTAAATATAACTACTCTTTACTCGTCGGTTGTGTCTATCGCCCCCCAAACGCAAGTGGGGATTACGATCTCCGTCTCTCACAGGCATTTCATGCCGCAGTTGACCTAAATATGAAGTACTGCTTGATTGCAGGTGACTTCAATCTCCCTGAAGTTCATTGGTTTCCACCTTCCGGTCCTGCAAAGTTCGAAAACTTGCTTGAGGCCATAGATACTGGCATGTGGGATCAGGTAGTTGATTTTCCAACCCGAGGATCAAACATACTTGATCTTATCTTCTGCAGAGGTTGTCAGCCACTGTCAGTTTCACCTTTAGACCCACTTGGGAGTTCAGACCATGCTATAGTTGTTTCTTCACTAGAAATCGAGGCTGATGAAACGTTTTCAAAAAAATATAGCTTCTTCCACGATTTCCGATCAGCAAATATGGGGGAACTACTAACACATCTTAATTCCCACGATTGGACTAAACTTCTTTCTATGTTTGGATGTGAATGTTTGTACTGATACATTCTACCAAGTTCTAGGTCCACTCATTTCTCGTTTTGTTCCTCGTAAGAAAATAATTAATGTCAAGGATGAAGTCTACCTCCCTTTATCTTTCCGCCGTAGATTGCGTAGACTCTCGCGTCGTTTTTATCGACTTAATGACACTTCCGTCCTGCCATTGATCCAGCAAATCTTTGAACAGGCTAAGAGGCTCTCCGAAGAAAAGCGACTAGCTGAAGAGGTTAACTTTGCCGAAAACCCTTCGTACAATGTTGCAAAACTCTTTTCGCGGACTGTAAAATCGCAGAGAAAAACTCAGTACCCTGTACTTCGAGATGCTTTTGAAACCCTATAGCTGACGCTAAGTTGACGGCTGATAGCTTCAATGCTTTCTTGTCTAGAACTTTCAGTGAACATTCGGTCGCCCCCTTTCCAAACGTCCGGGTTTGGACCGGTAACGTCCTCGAAAAACATAACTTTTACCCTCTGGGACGTAACCGTAGCCATTCGGTGTTCTCGCCAATCTTACAGTCCTGGACCAGATGGCGTCCCGGTCAGCGTTCTAAAGGCGGATGCAAATGATATATTTCCGTCACTTCTGTATAAGATATTCAATCTTGCTCTTGAAAGTGAAACCTTCCCTATTTTATGGAAGGAATCGCACATTTTGCCTATACCCAAACACGGCAGAACTACGTCATTTGACGACTTTAGGCCAATAAATACACTGCCAGCAGCCTCGAAGATATTAGAGACCTTGATTAAAGACAAGTTGATGCGTCACCTAACAGAGAATAACCTACTTAATGCGGCTCAGCATGGGTTTCTCAAAAAAAGATCTTGTGACACCTGCCAGCTCTCTTACTTTGATCATGTGCTACAATCTAGAGATAGTGGTTTTGCAATTTACACCGTTTATTTCGACTTCACGAAGGCTTTTGATCGTGTTGACCACGATCTCCTTCTGCTGAAACTTACCTCCTTCGGCATAGGTAACAAGCTTCTGAACTTAATATCCTCCTATTTGAATGATCGCGCACAACGGGTAAAAATTTCCGATGTTATCTCCAACCCCACGCACGTGACGAGTGGCGTTATTCAGGGTAGTGTACTCGGCCCGCTTCTATTTTGCCTTTTTGTGAACGATGTTCCTGATTGTTTTCAGTATGGTAGGCCCTTTATGTACGCTGATGATTTTAAAAGTTGCCTATCGTTATAAAACCGGTCGATCGCCACATTGTGCTTGAGCTCTTAAAAAAAGGATCTTCAAGCCTTCGCTCAGTGGTGTCGCACATGGCGCCTTTCGCTCTCTTGGCACAAATGCTCCGTTATGGTTAGTTGTGACAGCCATCAGCCTCATCTAAGCATATACGGTCATGACTTAAATGTGCCCGGGTTTATAACGGATCTGGGCATATCATATTCTAGTAGTCTTAATCTGTCAGAGCACTGCGCCCCTGATTGTCTCTAAAGCACGCCAAACCACTTGGTTTATTCTCAGAAATTTTAAAACCCTCAATATTAGGACCAGCCTTTATAAAATGTATGTCAGACCTAGTCTGGAATACTGCTCGTTTCTATTTAGCCTTCTGCACGCGAGTGAACGGAGGAAGATAGAATCAGTCCAGCACTTCTTTACTAAAAAGAGTTATTACTTCAGAGCACAGAAACCTGTCCTACCAACAACGCTGTGAGCTTACAAGCCTCGACCCGTTGTGGCTTCGTAGATTACAGAAGGGACTATTTTTACTGTTCAAGCTTTTAAACGGTTTTACCTTTAACCCCCTTACATCCCTGAGGCAGCTCGATCACTGTCGGCGCACCAATCATAGAGATGTATTCTTATTTCTTCCTTTGGCACGCACCGTTAAATACCGTCAGTTTTTTTCGGTAAACGCTATAGCAATCTGGAATAAACTACCCAGAAGTATTAAAATTCAGCAAAACTATCCTTTGTTTACGAGAGCTGTCACTAGTTTTCTACATCCAGGACACCTTCCACGAATTTGGGTGCTGATTCTCTGGAAGCTCTCTTCCATTCTGATGGCCTCCACGGACTCTGAATCCTATGCCGGACTTCATGCTGAAGGCAATATTGCTGGCTCTGCAGTCCGTAATCGGGTTATTCCTCAGTCTATAGCTAGCAGCCGCTCGCCTGCATACTTGCTGCTAGTACAGAAGACCAGATCCACAACACCGAAAGGAGAAGTACTACACTGTGCACCTGTGTCAACACTTCCCTGTCCTAAACTTTAATCTGTTCAACAAGCTGCAGTTTTTTCTCCTGAAAATACCTTAAAGAACGATCAGGAGTTTTTTTCACTGTCAGCTGGACCCCCTACTGTATATATCCCTTTTGACCTTGCCTGTAAACTGGCAATAAATAAATAAATAAATAAATATACTCAGCTCAATATTTGAAAAAAACAAGTTTATCTGTAGGGATAAAACCCCAATGGAACGTCGGGTTTCACCCTCATTAGCAAACAAGAAGCCTTGGTCTACACCTTCAATACCAAAAGTTATCTCAGAGGTTTATCCTGTAGCTAAAGCAAGCCCACGGCCCTCCGGATCGACAGGAATTTCGAATTCAGCTGAAATCTTCCCCGTTAACCTTGTTTCTGGTTTGAGGGAAATAGTGTCAACTCCACTTCTTTCTCATCCGAAGCAAACCATACCTGCTATACCTGACAAATCTACTTACCCTAAGAAAACTCCTAGTAAATCTAAGTCTGTGGTTAATCCAGGCTTTAAGATCAGCAATGGCATTACCGATGGGAAACCTGCTAACCCCTCAGCATCTACAACAGCTGCGAACGCTAACGTTAGCATCTTTCCCAACCCAAAAATTGTCCGAAATCCACAAATATTTAACGATTCAAATTATGCTACCAGTTTTTCGAAATCATTTATTCCTTTTTCAAATGCACGTTTTCCGCCAATTTTTGCTAACGTCCCTCAAAATCTCATTTCTATGCCACCCCCTATCTTTCAAACGCCACAATATAGCCTTCCCTTCCAAGGTTTTCATCCAAATATGCCGCTGTACAATAATCTCAGTTCTCTTAACAGTAACATTTCGACAAATTGTAGACCAGAGCAATTTTGTTTCCCACCTTTCGTTTCTTCTTTCCAGTTTTCTTCTCCGCCACCAAATTATCCTTTTTTATAAATACTGATGAGCGTAACCTGCCGCTCAGGAATACACTCAGCTTAGTTTCACTCAATGCGAGGTCAGTTGTAAATAAGATGGCTGAGCTTAGAACAGTAGCCTTTGAGCTTGATCCAGATGTGCTGTGCATCACTGAATCCTGGGCTCACTCTCTTATTTCTGACTCGACGCTTGCTATAGATAATTTCAATTTGTACCGACAAGACCGCGCTGAAAAACGTGGCGGTGGTTGCCTCCTTTATATTAAGTCATCCTTTGTACATTTCCCTTTTCATCTGAACATTTCGTCTTTTTCCTGGAAATGTATGCTTTGCTTCAGTCATCCTCCCGCACCATAAAAAGCGGTAATTGGCTGTGTCTATAATCCTCCGTGTTATTCTGGCAATGAAAGCGAGCTCTGTGAACTATTTGAAAAAGTTGCAGACACTCAGTTTGATGTCAAAATAATCGTAGGTGATTTTAATCTGCCAGACATTGACTGGCAGGCCAATTCCTCTCCGCCTAAACATCAGAAATTGGTCGATACTATTAACTTTACAAACATGTCCCAACTGGTCAGATCAGTTACTAGAAATGACAACATTTTTAGATTTAATTTTTACAAACGATGTTCACCCTCTCTTTATGAATTTCCATCATGATCTTTTTTTACAAGTGATCACGCAATAATTCACTTTTGTTTTCCAATTCCCCTTCTTACGAAGCCTGAGGTTAAATGCAATAACCTCGACTTTGCTAACATAAACCATGAAACAGTAAATAATTTCGTAAGCACTCTAGATTGGCATAGCATATTCTCCATCAACGATCTAAACTTTTTCCATGAGCTATTGCAGAGCCTCACAGAAAAAATCCAAGCTTTTATCCCGTTTTAGATTTTTAATTCACATTCAGCTTCTTCTACTGTTCCGCATTTTCTCCAGAACAGACTTAAATAATTACGAAAGCAACTTAAAGATTCATCTAAAAGCTCTTTGTCAGTTCATTTAAGGATTGCACAAATATTTGAATTAGCATCGAGAATAAGGCTCGCGCGAGATAAGCGTAGGGAGTCTCGGGCACTAAGTGATGCCAATTCATCCAAATCTGTTGCTCAAATCTTTCATGTTCGGTCATCGGCTAAGCGTCTGAATGTAACTCCGCCCTTACTCGACTGTAACAGAAAATTTGTTACAGATGATTTGGGCAAAAGCAGAACTGTTAAACTCGTTTTTTTGCCAACCACTTTACCACTGAAACTAGCCCCACTCCCACAATTCCTCTGCTTTCAAATTCGCTTCTAACAACTATTAATTTCTCGCCTTCATGTATTCAAAAAAGAAATAGCTCACCTAAAAAATTCACATTCAGTTGGAACTGATAACATTCCAAACTCACTTATTAAACAGTTAAGGGATTTTCCACCTTTACTAAGCAAATTATTCTCAGTATTTCCCGAAAGTGGTTTCTTCCCCGATTATTGGAAAACTTCTATTATAATACCAGTTTTTAAATCTGGTTCCCGCTCGGACATTCATAACTATCGCGGTGTTCATAAAACGCCCTCTCTTGCTAAACTCTTCGAAAAACTAATTGCAAAACAAATCACGGATTTTTGCATAAGCAATAAAATTATCAACTTTTCCCAACACGGCTTCTTACCGGACCGTTCTTGTGAAACCTGCCACATGTCTTTTCTAAATCTACTAACCTCTCTTCGTAATGATCATCTATCTGTAGTAGTTATCTATTTTGATCTTAGTAAGGCATTCGATAAGGTGCCTCATAAACGACTTCTAGCTAGAATAGAAGCTATAGGATTTCGTAGTCCCCTTACTGACTTTATTAGATCATAACTTAATGATCGAAAACAAAACGTTTTAGTAGGGTCCTCATACTCAAGTGCTACCCCGATTGTTAGTGGTGTCCTTCAAGGTACCGTTTTAGGTCCTTTGTTGTTCTTACTGTATATAAATGATATTTCATCGATAGTTAAACATTCTCAATCTTTTATTTATGCTGATGACCTCAAATGCGTGTATTCCTTCTCTAACTCTACAACCGAACGGTGCCTAGAACAAATTCATTCAGACTTAGACGCTCTTTTCGGCCTGGAGCTCCCACATGGCTAATGGAGTTCTCACCTACTAAGTGTCGCTACATGAGTTTTGGGCCTGTAAGGCTGCCGCAACCTCTTATCTTTGAAGGTTGTCATATGATCGAATGTTCCTCCATCAAGGACTTGGGCTTAAGCTACACCAATAAATTAGATCTTTCGCCTCATGCCGATAGAATTACGGCCAAAGCTGCTCAGATTTGCGGCTTTATTTCTTATAATTTCTACTTTCCTGAAATTAAATTAAGACTTTATCGTATGTTTGTACTTCCCAATTTTGAATTTTGCTGTCCTTTCTTCGTTTTGATGAACGAATCTAGCCGTTCAAAAATTGAAAATGTCCAAAGACATTTCACAAAAAAACTTCTATTTCCGACTTTCAACTACTTCCTACTCAACAAGATGCCAGCTAACGAAGCTAAAATTTCTTTGGGTCAGGAGACTTGAAGCAGGCTTTTGTCTCCTTTTTCGACTTAATAATAGTTCAACTCACCCAAAGCTTTCTGTCATTACCCCCGTTAGTCTTCCTTATAACCTAAGAAATTCTGCACTAATTATACCTCCCCCTGCATCCTCCACGTGTAAACGCTCTCTCTTCTTTGCTTCTAGGTATAGTTTTCTTTGGAATAACTTGCCAATTGAAATAAGGTCGTTAACTAGTCTATCTGCATTCAAGCCAAAGACTGCACATTTATCTTAACACTGATTTTATTAACCTTTTATTTTCCTCATCTTTTCCGAGTAGCTTTCCCCATGACTCGGAGAAAGGACCATCGGGAATTTGAGTAACCCTCTTGAAACTATATTTACGCTACCTTGAGACGCCCATGAACTATAAGTCTCCTTATATCACCCGTCCTCCAAACGATGACGTCATTCGGACGTACAAATTCGGTGGTCCACAGTCTTAAATGCTGCGGTTTCTTTGGATACTTACCATCATCAGAATTCAATTCTGGATCCTATGATGCTGAGGACTTAAGTTCATTGACGCATTTTCGTGAGATTCTGTTTCATACGCCTAAGTGATCAAGAACGAATCACCTCGACGTTTCATTATCTCATTCTGAAATGCTACTGCAGTACTACCCTATTCTACCACCTGACTATTTTTTCCTAAGCAGTTTTTTTCTCCTACCTTCTATTCGAAAATGAAGGCCTATTGAACTCTGCCTCCATATTCATGGCAGGAGTTTTTTTTCACTGCCTATTTTTTCTAGTTCACCATTAATTTTAAAACATTGCTAACTGTTGACATAGCAGGACAATTTAATGAATTTGTACATTTTATCTGCATACCTTGTCATAACTTTATTTCGTTACTAATGTTTGCTTAGACAGTACCTTCCCGGTGCTAACCAAATATAAATTCTAAATACTAGTCAGCGGATTGAAATGCCGTCCCTATGAGGGCCGACTGGAAAGATTTAAAAATTTTCCTCTCTTATAGGCAATACAGAGGGGATATGATCTTAGTCTTCAAACTGGTCAAAGGAGTTGATTGTGCTCTTCAGACGGCCAACTTTTTTGAATTGGCAAACATGAAAAGTCTCCGAGGTCACCAATACAAACTGAAAAGAAATCACGCCAAACTTGAAGTGCGGGCCAATTTCTTTTCCCAACGGGTGATTGACGAATGGAACAAGCTGCCAGCCTCAGTTGTTCAGGCTGAAAGCGTTGAAATGTTTAAAAGAAGACTTGATGAATTTTTATTTGATGGACATATATTTAGTCAACAGCAATGATCGATATACTAAAACGACTATCGCCATGTAAAATTTGCTTGATTTGCTAGTGTCTATCTGTAAATAGGGTTTTCAAAGGCTCTGCCTATATCCCTTATATATACTGAATTTTAATGAATTATCTGAAATAATCTTTCACTGCAAATTAGGTTGTCGTCCACATTAGCTATTTTCAAAACAAAATAACGCAAACATCTAACTTCGGAAGATATAAAGTCCTTATTGTCTGTTACCTTCCCAAACTCGTAACGTTTGGATTTCGAAAAGGGTTCATCTGGTATTTGACGCAGCTCCCTTGATATTATATTGGTTTCTTATTATATTTCCATCATCCTCTGCAGAGTCAATCATGGCGTTCATTTTTTCGTCCCCCGTTTTATACTAGCCTCACTAACTCTTGACAAACTTGATACTTTCATCCGAATTTTGCAACCCTGACGATGGTCTCTATGTTCAGTTGATGATCGAGGCTGGTTATGATGGTTTTGCCTCTTTAATTGGTGGACTATGCAGTCAGCAAGGTCACATCTCGATGATTATCTCATGAAATCTACTGTCCTCTCTTCGTTTCAACCCTGGTGTCCACGATGAGTTCCTCCTCTCGCACCTCCACTGGTGGTTACATAGAGTAGCTCTGATGGCTCTATTATCTCTCACACGACAAGGAGCGCTCCGAACCCTCATACGTTATAATTCAGTATAGTTCAGTATATATAGGGGAGATAGGCATAGCCTTTGAAAACCCTATTTACAGATAGACACTAGCAAAAACAAGCAAATGTTACATGGCGATAGTCGTTTTAGTATATCAATCATTGCTTTCGACTAAATATATGTTCATCAAGTCAAAATTCATCAAGTCTTCTTTTAAACATTTCTACGCTTTTAGCCTGAACAACCGAGGCTGGCAGTTTGTTCCACTCGTCAATCACCCAATGGAAAAGAAGTTGGCCCGCACTTCAAGTTTGGCGTGATTTCTTTTCAGTTTGTATTGGTGACCTCGGAGACTTGTCATGTTTGCCAATTCAAAAAAGTTGGCCATCTGATGAGCACAATCAACTCCTTTGACCAGTTTGAAGACTAAGATCATATACCCTCTGTATTCCCTATAAGAGAGAGGAAATATTTTAAGTCTTGCAAGGCGGCCCTCAAAGGGTAGGCATTCCAATCCTTTGACTAGTTTCGTTGCCCTCCGTTGAACTTTCTCCAGCAGAGCGTAGTCATGTTTCGTCCAAGGGCGCTATGCCTGAACGCAGTATTCCAACACCGGCCGGATATGTGTTCCAAACACGCGCCCAAAAAGCTCTCCATCAAAATTAACGAAGGACCTCCTGATTGCGCCTAAAATACATATAGCTTTCTTTGCGACGATGGTTTGAGAGTTGGTGTTATCCATGTGCCCAAGTCCTTTAGAATATTTACCTCGTGGAGTTGGTGACCACTGATGAACGACTGGTATTCAAACCTAATCATCTTTCTGGAACTAGACCGCAGTCGGATTATTTGGCATTTGTTAAGATTAAGGTTCAGCAGCCAATCATCACACTATGTTTGCAAGCGATCTTAATTTTATTGTAATTTCCGCGCATCCTCCGGTTTTTGAATCGCGTTCCATAACTTCAAATCGTCAGCGAACATTACCTTTTTTGCATGTCAGACAAGCCAGACAGTCTTTCACGTATATCAGAAACAAAATGGGACCCAGAACGCTGCCCTGCGGAACTCCACTGTGAACGGTTTCCCAGTGAGACTTGGTTTCTCCGATACAAACACGCTGGCACCTGTCTGTGAGAAAGTCGGCCAACCATTTGAGTAGGTTGCCAGTCACACCCATTTGACGGAGCTTAAAGATCAGACGTTTGTGTGGAACCCTGTCAAAGGCTTTGCTAAAGTCAATGTAGACCACATCGACTGACAGCATCGACTGATTGTCAGCAACATCACAATAATATCCCATTGCATCTAGCTATTAATTGTTTAGTGAAGCAGTTTTTTCTCCGATTTTTTTTAATTTGGCGGCTCGTCTTACTCTGCCTCCAATTTAACCGTAGGAGTTTTTTTACTGTTGCTTTTCTAGTTCACCGTATATGTCAAAGATTGTTGACTATTGTTTTAAAAATGGCAAATCGTTCTTAATTGGTTATGCCTACCATATTATTCATTTCTGCTGTTAATATGGTTGCTCACATAGTGCGGTAATCATCCACTTTGTATTTATTTATACCGCGATAATAAGTTTGAAATGACGGGGTTATCTGGGCCTTAAATATACAGTTTATTTTTTATTTATTTAGGATCACACACTTGGATACATTAAACGTAAGAAGCCACCTGACCAACCAGGCACATAACTTGTCGATATTCGAGTGAACCGCTTTTGCGTCGTCAGAGCAGCTGACTTAAATGTTTATTTTTATGTCATCTGCAAACATGACAGCTTCACAATCTAGGTCATTAAGACAGTCGCTTACTTAGAGTAGGAAGAGTAGCGAGCTAAAAACAGAACCCTGTGGAACACCACTTTCTACGTTTGCCCGTACCGACGTAGAGTTTCCAACAACAACTCTCTGTACTCTAAAAGACAAGAAACTCTTGATCCAGTTGAAATATTTTCATTGAATTCTGGCGTCTTAAATCTTCTTCAAAAGAAGCCTGTATGGTATGCTATCAAAGGCCTTCTTGAAGTCAAATATATGACATCTACTGGATAACCTTTATTTGTGGCCTTTTTCCGTTGCTCGTGCTACTGAAGAGCATTCGTGAGACAGGAACGTCCAGGAAGGAAGCCATGTTACACATTGTATAAGTTGTAGTTGTTTTCCAGATAGCGCATCAAATGTCACTTGATAATACGTTCCATTATTGTACATGCTATGCAAGTTAAATTGACAGGGCGGTAATTTTCACAGACCCGTCATGAACCTCCTATATTGATTGCGGCGATAAATGCACACTTCCATTCTTATGGGAGTTATCTTTCTTCAAAGGATTTTGGAATATGTTTGAGAGTGTTTCGCACAGTTTTTCAGCAATTTCTCTGGGTGCTAATGCAGGAATGCTATCAAGTCCAGGTGACTTGGCAGGCTTTATATGGGATAATTCGACCCCTAACTATGGTAGGTGAAAAGCCTTGATCCTCTGTTTTGGAAGAAAAGGAGGAGAAGGAGGTGAGGAAAAGAAAGGAAACGTCGGTTGATAAACAGGTGGAAAAGCAGCAGAAAAATAAGGCTCTTGGGTGAAGATGGTCTGAAAGAATTTGGAAAGAAGGGATGCTTCTACCTGGTCGTCGATCTCCAGTTTTCCGTCTACAGATCTAAGGGCAGGAATCATTTCCTGCGTTCTCTATATACTCTGTATGTAGCCATATAGCATTTTGTGGGTGTTCCAACGATTTTTGCAGTATTTTCTGTTTAAACTTTCTTCGCAGCTTAGTAGCCTCGCTTTTACAAACGTTGCGTTGCTGCTTATATTCCCGTAAGTGAGCATGAAGCCAGTTTTTCTGTAACCACTACAGAAAAGATTTTTTTAACGAGGTCTGCAAGTTTGTATTTATCCCCTCTGCGTTGTTTGTGGTTGTCTTACATCTGAGAGGACAGTTGATGTAAACACTCCTTTTCAATAACGAGCTGAAAGTCGTCCAGCCTTTATTGGCTTCACAATGTATTTCTGTTTCTCAGGATATCTCTGACATTTGTCTTCTCCTCTGTGAGTAGTCCCCCCTTTCCCACCTATCAAGCAACTTTGGTTCAGAAAACAGTGAGTACTCGAAGTACATCGTAATGTGATCACTTGATCCTTGTAGTGCTCGATCCTCTAGGTCTAGAACATTCTCCTCATCTCGATTAAAAATCTGATCAAGACAGTTTAAATGTTATCCTTTTCTCGTCCATGCTCCAAAGGTGACGTTTTGACAGAGAAATTTGTATGTTGCCCATTGTAGTAGTTTGTGTTTGAAGTTATCTGGCATTCCCTGCGCAGTCCATGTTTTTCCATCAATACCAGGAGCGTTAAAATCCCCAACCATCAGGACATCTTTCTTCTAACTGGCTTTGTACAGTTCCGTTATGAGAATGAGATTCTATTCGGAAGTCTGATAAGGCGAACGGTACACAACCGACGTCGTCAGTACTCTGGAATACTTAGCATACATAGTAATGCTTAAGAGCTGCACATCCCGTACTGGAATATGTACGTCAGTCATCTGAGAGGACAGTTGATGTAAACACTCCTTTTCAATAACGAGCTGAAAGTCGTCCAGCCTTTATTGACGTACTGGAATATGTACGTCAGTCATACTAATCAGCTTGCAAGTGATATAAATTATGACTCCTCCACCTCGACTTGGTCTATCTCTCCTGAAGTGTTGATATCCTCTAAGTGATATTTCGGAATCATATATGCGTGCAATTAACCACATTTCAATGTAAGCCCTAATCTTTGGTTTAATTTTCTTTACTTCTTTACTAGTTCGTATAGCTTGTTGAACAAGCTTTTTACATTTGCGGAGAGGACTATTAATGATTGATTCATCGGGGAGACCAACCATAATTGTTACATGTTTAAGCCACAGCAAATAGACCTTGATCTGGACTATTTGACTGTCATTGCTTTTTAACCGTTTTTTCCCTCTGTCAATTCTCTACCTCAATTCTCTCCTTAGTTCCCTAATTTTCAGCCGTTCCCTCGGCTCATAATCCACTTAACTCATAATCCACATAAACACTTGTTTGTGCAATCCCCGTAAGGTCATACTTCCTTCTATCAGAAATTCTGCCTGGGTTTCGCTTTCTGAAATAATTTTTCAAGGCCTCGGGAATGTTCTAATGTCGCAGCTGGGGTATAATTTGCCTATTCAGAAACCTTTTTGTACGGTAAAAATTTCCCCGTTCTTCAGGACAGCTCTGGCATATTCACGAGGATGATGTAGATCATGTGTCACTCGTTCCTTCATAATGCATAATGTGGATTCTTGGACACCCTGTATTACGATATTTCGCTAACGATTTATGGAAGAGCTCTCATTTCCACACCGAAGCTAGGGTGGAAGTTCACATATGTGACGTTACTAATGAAAGCCGGCACTTTAACATCAGAGTGATTTTCGTCCGAGGCAAGGCTTCTGGGACTTTCCTTTTTGCATGACATGCTAACATTGTCTTCCAAAACTCGTTTCATCATTTTCTTGGATGCCTGCAGGTTGCCCTCTTTCCATACTAAAAACTGTTTAATGGTTACACCGAGCTACGTAGAGGCAGCGTCATCTACCCTTTTGGATGTGATGGCTTTGCATGCGTAAGTGCGTTTGGCTTTCTCACGTTCGGTCGTTACTGACTGCTTCTCTTCGGGTAAAATGCGAAAGTTTCTTCAACTTCTCTATCTCTATCTTGAGCCCCTGCATATCCTTTTCAAGCTCCAAAACTTGTTCAAGAAGTTAAAAGCAGCGGTCAGGAGATCCCTTGCTAATTTTGATGAAGAGCTTTTTGGGCGCGTGTTTTGAACATATGTCCGGCTGGTTTTGGAACGTTGCGTTCAGACGTGGCGCCCCTGGATGCAGCATAATTACACTCTGTTGGAGAAAGTTCAATGGAGGGCTACAAAATAGTCAGTGAATTGGAATGCCTTTCCTATGAGGGCAACCTAGAAAGAGTTAAAATGTTTCCTCTCTATTATAGGCAGTACATAGATGATATAATTTAGTAAAGTTCAGTATATTAAAGGGTAAAAGGCATTGCCTTTTAAGACCCTATGAATAAAAAAATTAACTGCAACATTTCAGTCGAAATACACGTCATTGCAAAGAAGTGAATAACATATTCAAGTAGAAAGAAAATTGTTATAAACAGTCGAATCTGGGCCACATTTTGATGATTACTTATCTCAAATAATATATATCACCTTTATTAATATATATGTGCAAAGCTTTTGTATGGTGTAGCAGTTCCTTCCTGTAAGAAGGTACGGTAATTGTCAAGCGAATATTAATACAGTTTATGATCGAGTGTGGCGGTCGTGTCCACCCGTATGACGTCCTCTGGGAGTTCAATACAGGCACTGTTAACTCGCTGCGTAAACGAAGGGCGACGAAACTCCAGGTTGGATAAGACTCATCGAAGATACACTGAACTGAACTGAACACTGA